>JAHIAM010004495.1:0-95839 GCA_021605205.1 Aegilops longissima | reverse complement strand
TGACCTAACTCCGCGCGGATAGCACCTCGGAGGCCGCACCGGATCCGCTCCGACTCATAGTCCGGGCCGATCGCTCGAATCAGGGCGGATGGTTGGACACGCCTTGGGAGCCGCAATTCCTACGGCGATGGAGCCAAACACTTACCTCCCCCGTAAATCCCATGACTCAGGGTGCGGACTCCTGCGGACTCCGAACCTCCTGCGCCCCTGCGGTCGAATCCGATTGGGCGCCGATCATGGAATTCACGCTGCGGACATCTTTCCTTTTCGCCCTTGGCGATATCATAAATTCATTGAAGCATCTCTCGCTATCCAGGAGCCCTAGCGAACTACGGCCGGGGCGGTTGGGGCCGCGGATGGCGAAGAAATTCAGATCCCACCACCACCCTTATTAGCCACGCGGCGATTTAACAGGCGTGCTTGACTACGACTCCGAAGACATCGGCGGTATGGGCGGCGATGCAGGAGACTACCAGAACCGGTGCCTACGAGGACCTTTGAAAACCACCTCGTCATCGACATATACATAGTGGACACCCCAAAAGATGGGGGCGGCGAAGAAGCAGCGGAGGCGATCCCTAAAAAACTGCCAAGCGCCGGCGTCGTGGCGCCGCTCTAAATCCGCCACAACAAGAATGGAGATTCGGCACGAGGAGATAATAACACCCAGAAAGTGCGAAGTCAACTCCCTCCAGCCGCGATCCAGCGCGGGAGGAGGCGAAGCAAGCCCTCGGGAGAGGCGGCGGGGCGATGGTCGAGGATGACAACTATTTACCTCCCTCGGAGGCAGAGGCAAGCCTCGGCTCACCAATTTAATCGTGCTGAGGATCCCGTCGAGCAAGGCGTTTTAGACACAGGCTAATGGCCACGGCAAACAGCCTAAAGAAAAAGCAACAACAACTTCAAGCTGATCAAGACCTCTTGGCCGACAGATGGACCCGAGGTCCTCGCGGCGAAAATCTGAACTCGAGCGCCCCTCAAAAGTTCATAAAATGCAAGTTGCTCCCCGATTAGAGGCAGCAGCATCACCGGCGCTGTCGTCGGACCGACCACCCGTGGCGCGATAGAGAGCTTAAGCCCTCCACCAAACTGTACCCGACATCGCTCTAAAAGCAAGAAGCGCGAGGCAGCGCGGACTTGCGAGATATATTGGAGGACAAGGCTGAACAATCCAGATCCATCTATGGATCACGTGGGCGCCCGACCCACGGCGAATACCGTCGCACGGATACAACTTCTCGGCGGGCGAACATAGCGAACAGCGCTCTCTCGAGCTACGTCGCGATATTGCTCAATCTGAGGCGCTGCACACCACTATGCTTCAGCGGCGAAGTAATGGATCATCAAATCCTGAAGGGTTCAAACCCGTTAATATCGAATCCTCGATGGCTACAGACCCAGCGATGCGGATTGAGATTATCTTCTCCATATACACATGGCCCAGCGGCGGCAATCTTCACGCCATCAAATATCTCCGCTCAAGCTTAAAGGACTAGCTTCGGCATTGGCTTAACAGCCTGCCCGCGAGTCAATTGGATCTTGGGAAGACACGGAAGCTGCATTCCTCGGCAACTTCGAGAACGCGTATGTGCGACCACGACGCAGATGACCTAAGCCACATTATCCAGCAGCAGACGAATCGGCCGAGCAATTCGGACATGGTTCTAACAAAGAAAAATCAAATCATCGACTGTCCGGGATGCGAGGCACTCGCTGCCTTCAAACATAACTTCCGTGACGAGTGGCTGGCCCGACACCTAGGGCGGGGAGAAGCGAAATCTATGGAAGCCCTCACATCCCTCATGACCGGCTTACGTGCGGAGAGGATAACTGGCTCGCTCGCGGTAACAACCTCAGCAAAAAGCGCTGGCGGTCGGATACTAAGGACCGCAATGGCGAGGTTGCGTCGAAACAAAAACAAAGCGCCGCGTGCGGCGGCGGCAATGAGGATCACGGTAGTCAGCGCCCGGATTCGAGGCTCCAAACCGGTCAGCGGAAGAAGCCATTCAAAGAACCACTCGGGCCCGTCAATTTGGACCCGAATACTTGACCGCTCTTGTCAAATACATGGTACCCCGAAAAGCCAGCTAACCATACCAGCGAGATTGTTGGGTATTCAAGCGAGCAGGAAAATTTATCGCCAAAACAGTGACAGGGGCTACGGTGATGGCGAGGAAGAGACCCGGCCGCCCGAACAACGAGAGGAAAAAGGATTCCCCCCTCAAGTTGGACGGTAAACATGATATCATAACACATATTCCCAAGAGGGGCGAGCGTGCGCTAAAGGGGCGTATCTGTGATGGAGCGATCGCCCCAAAATTTAACCCATGGTCCTCTTGCCCGATCACTTTTCGATCGAAGAGACCATCCGACTAGTATCCGCCATGGCGGATTCGCGCGATGGTTTTAGACCCAATCGTTGATGGATTTCACCTCACGAGTCCTTATGGATGGCGGCGTAGCCTTAACACCTGCTTTATCGGGATACGGTCGCAAGATGGGCATAGACCCTTCAAGATTAAACCTACAGCAGCGACCTTCAAAGGCGTCATACCAGGTGTCGAGGCCAATTATGCAGGCTCGATTACTGCTGAAGTGGTCTTGGATCCCGGATAATTTCGGCGAGTTTAATCTTGACATAGTCCCATTCCGCGCGGCTATCACGCCCTGCTTTCAGGACGAACCGCGTTTACAAAGTTCAGCGGTGCCGCGTTATACATACCTTAAGCTCAAGATGCCGGCCCTCGTGGAGTCATCACGGTGAATGGAAACACAGGCGCTCCTCCGAGCGGAGGAACATACAACAGCTCTCGCGGCGGAAATGCTGAGCAGCCTGTTAAGGCAATTCTCGAGTCCGGCCGTTAAGCGACCGGACACAACCAAAGCGCGCCGGAGCAACATCAGCCAAGACCACACAGCGCGTTCCGTTACGCAGCGTAACAATCTTGCTAACCCAGCCCTCGCGAAATTGCAAGACAAACTCTCCGCGTACATAATTGCATACGGAGATACCATGGGCATAGGGGAAGGGCACAACCACAGCAGACCAGTGCGGTTCGACCACACGGGGGCTCCCAAGTGTGTCGCTCTTTGTTGTTTTATCTTCTCTTTTTTTATACATAACTCAGTCGGCGGCGAACCTGCCGAACTCATGATACAACAACCGAGGGAAGGACAAAGGCGCGGCGAACACTCAGGTGGTCTCCATCACGAGCATTAAATTTGTTACATACAACATTCAGCGGCTACCCACGGAGAGCGCCTTTAATTAAATCCGATCCTTGCTTTCCGCACTATTTGTATCATTACGCGATAGCATATCTTCTCGAATAAAATGCAGCACTTTTGCCTTTAATTGCATTACTTTATATATATATATGTTCATTTCCGACATATTGCACCCGTGCATCTTGATGCTGACCAAACACACGAGGGCTTATGTCCTCCGCTTTACGGTGTGATAAAGTCCTTTTACTCTCACAAGTCACGGCACCCGAACTTATAGCATTATATGAATCAGCTCGAATCCTGCCTTGGGTCAATAGTTGGGTTTCCGGCTCCCATGTTCGGCACCTTACGTTCCGTTCTATCGGCTAAGGTAGCCTTTGGGAGAACCACTGCGATTACGCCCGGTTCAGCAGGTTAACACCTCGATGGAAAGCTAAAACTCACGGAGCGCGATAAAGCGAGAGGTGGTAAGCTGTTAGAGAGATCCTTCGGGTCCTAAAGACCTCGCGCTTGACGAGTTTGAATTATGTCCGATGAAGGCGTGGATAGCTCCCAATTCGGTCTTCCGAATACTAGGGGCTTCTTGAAATTTAAAATTATAGAATTCTATGGCTAAGTGAGAGTGTTCAAGCACTATAAGTCCGGTTGCCTTGTTACGTTGTGTTGGCGCCTCCTAGATGGACCCAAAAATGGGAACAAGAGTGCTCAAGTTTATCCGAACACCCGGCACTTCGTGGCATGGGGGCTGAAGCCGACGACTTGCCATCTCTCAGATTTAATAAGCGGCCGCCTGAGAAGGTAATATTTTAAATTAAACAAGCATTGCTTAGCGCATATGAACAAAGTTTTCAGCGCACATGATAACACATTGCGAATTCACTCAATAATTCCATCCACAGGGCACTCATACGCAATCTTGCGGGCATCCTTGAGGACAGCCTTATAGTAAAGTTCGAGGCGTCGATGCTCCTTGCCCGCTGGTGGCGCGTCGATGATTAGCTTCTCCGCATCAGCTTGCCCCAATGCACCTTTGCGGGCAAGGCCCGGCGAGCACCTTCAATACAGGCGGGCGCAGATAGCCTCCACCCGGGGCACATCCACCAGCCGTCGCCGACGAGCGAAGTAGCTCGAGCATGGCCTCTCCGGCCCTGGCGGACTATGAGCCCCTTCATGGCCTGCTCGGCCACCTTGTGGCTTCGACCAGCTGCTTCATGGTGGCTAGAAAACACCGGATGGCGGCCTCGGCATCTTGAGACCAGATGACCTTCTCCGTTGAGCTCCCTCCTCGGCTTGGTAGAATCTTGGTGACATCGGACATGCTATGAGGCAGATCTGCAAGCATACAGGAGAGGTCGAATTGGGTAAGTATCACATAATTTACATTCACATGCTTGCTTTGCATGAAAAATGCCTTACCGCCGCTATCTTCTTCATCAATTCAATCTCTGAAGGACTTATGGGCCTCGGCCTTGGCGGTTTTGGCACTTTGAGGCCGAGGCAAGCTCGGACTCTCGAGTCTTTGAGTCACGCTCCAACCTCTCATGCTTTTCCATGAGCACAGGAGCTCTTGCTGAACCACCGCCACCCTCGCCTCTTGCTTTTCTTGCTCGGCCCGTTCAAGTGGCCGCATTGCGTTCGGCGCGGACCACGGCCTCCTTGAGGCCGCCACCTCGTTCGTGGCCCCTCGGTACCCATGTTATCCTTGTTATTTTTTGTGCAACCTAAATCCTTTTACATGAAGGTACAATTTCAAAGTGGTATTACTCACCTTCTTTGTCTGGAGCTGCTTCTGGCGGCCGAGCTCTTGCTCGGACCGCTCGAACTCTGCTTCACAGCACCGACCTCCGCCGTCGGTCTGGGAGAGGTCAGCGGCGCAACCTGCAACCCATATTGACATTATTTTTTAGCAACCTGCGTATATCTTTTTTTAGATCCTCGGTCCGACTTTTCTTTCCGAACACGAACCGAGCATCGGGGGCTCTTTTGTCTATCGGTATTACATTGCATATTTTAACTTCTTACCTCAAAGCTGACAGAAGGCTATTGCAGGCCGGTCAGCCCGCCCTTGGCAAGCTGCACCTTCGAATCACCGCACTCATAATAGTGCGGTGTTCTTCGATGGAGCGCTCTCAGGCGCCTCAACAAGTGCCGGCGCCTCGGTTGGGCGGAAGCCTCCGGCGTCACGGTCTTGGCCTTGATCGAAGGGCGCCTTCGGACTCCGGAACCGCTGCGGGTTCCGTTGTGGAGTCGGCCGAAATCGGGAGGCGACTTGTGGCGCCTCAGGGACTCCCCGGTGGGTCCCCTACGGGGATCCCACCTCGGCATCTTCGGCGTCGCGAGGTGGGCGGTGGGATGGAGTCTACATCCGGCGAAGCCAGCGACCCTTCGATGAAGCGGGGAGATCATCACTGGCGGACTACGGGTAGCATGCAGCGTTAGAATGACACTTGTGGCGGAAAAAATTATAAATCATTCAGGAATCGGATACTTACGATCTGCGCCGGAGCTGGCCCTTGAAGGTCATTCTTCCTCGCCAGCGTTGATGTTGGCGAGAGCTGTCGAGAATATTCCTTCCCCTCTTGGACCCTTGGCCTCCCCTGTTGGGGAGCCTTCCTTTTCCTCTCCCTCCTGCAGGAAGAATCCTCTTCCTCCTCCTCATTTTAGGAGGAGTCTGCCCTAAGTCATCGGACACACAGCAGGGCTCTTTGAGCACCGTGGCCTCCTTCTTGGCCTTCTTCTCCGGCACCACGTGCGGTGCGGAACCAGCAACCTCTCGCTAGCGGCGTCTCTTGGATTTTACGGCATAGGGCGGACGGGTGTCTGTTCCGCCTTCTTCATCCAGTCTGTCAAAGGAAAGGGAAATTAAAACCGCATAGAGTCAAACTATGAAAAACAAGTGTCCGTAAAGGGTAGAATCACTTACCTTGTCGGCTGGCGCTGCGAGTGAAATCGCGATCTTGATCGCGGATGCGAAACCGGCGCCTTGAACAGCACCTTCGAGGCGCCGCCGTGCGTTGTGTCGAAGAGCTTGTTCATCGCTGGTGCTGTTGGATCAAACTCCACAGGTTTGAATGCCGCTCTTGGCATGGGAGTATCCGTGGGACGAGCATGACTTGGACCCGTTAACCAGCCTAAGCTTCTTCACGGCTTCTTGATACGGGCACTGGAGTCCGTCAGCTCCGTCGAACTACCCCACAAAGCCCTTCTCTTTCCGGGAGGTGAGCTGCGTGGGGATACCAGATCTAAACTTCGGGGCCGCCGCCCATTTAAGTCCACCTTGGCTCGGTGATGTAGAACCACCCGATTGCCACCCCTTGGCGGATTCCATGAAGGCCCCCTCAAACCAAGGGCGTTGGGCATCTTGCCCAACATGGCGCCTCCGCACTCCGGCAGAATGCCCTTCACTACCTTGACTTGACATTGAAGGTCTTGAGCCACAAGCGAAGTGGGGCTGGATGCGAGGAAGGCCTCGCCTGACGATAAACACCGAGATGTTGAGGATGAAGTTGGCGCGGATCATGGAAATCAGGCCATAGTAGAACATGAGCCCCGGACAAAAGGGTGAAGTGGAAAGCCCAGTCCAGCGGAGGAAGTGGGAAAGAAAGGCGACCCTCTCATGGGGCCTGGGGGTGGGGATGAGCTGCCCCTCGTCGAGACCCGATCTGCGATGTCATTGGGAAGGTATCCGGCGTCGCGCAGTTTGGCGATTGCTCCTTAGCGGTGGAGGCCAACCATTTACCTCCGCTCCGGACATGGTCGGAGAAGGTTGAGGCGAGATCTTGCGGACTTGGTATTTGGAGCTGGAGTCTTGTGAGGAGCAGATAAGCAAAGGAGGAAGAAGGCGTGGGTGAAGGTGAATCCTTATCCCTTATATGGTGAGGCGAAATCTCACGCGTCCCCACCGGCTGGTAAAACTTCGCTTATCTCCCGGCGTCACCATCAATGATGCGGTTGGGTTACCGCCCGTATTGATGAGAATCCCGATTAAGGAAACACGATCCTTTGCCGACAAGGCGTGCCAAGAAACCGCTTATTCATCTTGTTGAGGTGGTAAAGTAAAAACAATTGAGTAATGGCTTGGTAGTGGTGTGGCGTCATGCCACGGAAAGCGTCGATGGATTGAGCTTGTGTATATATTATTATTCTCTCTCTGGTGGAATGTGGAATTTATTTTGTAGAGCGGACACTATCCTGGTGTTCCCAATCTTCTATCATTTGGAGGAGGAACCGCATTGCAATGCCAAGCAATATACCGCCCGGACTTATCGTCATTGAAGCCTGGTTCAGGGACTCTTGAGGAGTCTGGATTAGGGGTGTCCGGATAGCGGACTACCATCATCGGCCGAACTATCATTTGCGGACTATCATCATCGACGGACTCCAAGACTATGAAGATAGAAGATTGAAGACTTCCCCGTGTCCGGATGGGACTTTCCTTGGCGTGGAAGGCAAGCTTGGCGTCTGGATATGTAGATCTCCTACCATTGTAACCGACTCTATGTAACCCTAGCCCTCTCCGGTGTCTATATAAACCGGATGGCTTTAGTCCGTGGGACAACAATCACGACAACCCTTACAATCATACCATAGGCTAGCTTCTAGGGTTTAGCCTCCTTGATCTCGTGGTAGATCCACTCTTGTAAACATCCACAATATCAATATCGATCAAGCAGGACGTAGGGTTTTACCTCCATCAAGAGGGCCCGAACCTGGGTAAACATTGTGTGCCTTGTCTCCTGTTACCATCCGCCTAGACGCACAGTTTGGGACCCCCTACCCGAGATCCGCCGGTTTTGACACCGACACTCACCTAGGAGGAAGCGAGGGAGCTGGAGCCGGGTGCCGGTCGGCTCCGCGGACCACACCACGAACTCCGGCAGCGCCTCTGCCAAGTGGAAGCGCGGCCTAGGGGGGCGTGCGGCCATAGCGCACCCCCCAGCAGCGGCCTGCCACCCGCCACCGCGCGGGAGGTCACCTCCACGACCGACAGGAGCCACCATGGGAGCCACAGGGAGTTTGCGAGGGCGGCCTCGACCGCGCATGGGCGGGGGAGAGTCAGGCCCCACCTGGCGAGCCTTCCCCTTCTTTGCGGCCGAGAACCTCTTCGGCGGAGCCATGGGAAAGAAGAAGAAGCAAGGAGGAGATGGACTAGAAGGGCAGGCGTTGTTCCGTACTTATAGCCGGGGAAGGCCAACCGCTGACCTCCATGATCGCAGGTAATCATGATCCGCTTTGCATGCAGGGACTTGTCAATTCGATGCGATTGCGGGCGTCGCGGGAAGTGGAGCACCCGCGTCAATCAACACGCCAGCGGTGCCAAAACCGCATCTTTGTTAGGCATAGCCTTCACACTTGCCCCTTGGCCTCTGCTTTCGGCCAAGTCAGGCGCCTTGGGCCGGGGGCTCTGTCGGCGTTCAGGGCAGGGGTCCCCAGACTTGCACACTGCGGCTGCGGCGTGGCTCAAGGGGGCCCATCACGGCCCATCTTCATCAACACGAGCTCAAGACCCTCGCGAGGCCAAGCCTCATGAGGCGGGGACGACGGGGAGCTTCCTCGGGCGCAGCCTCATCGGTGGCCGCGAGGTGGCGGAGAGATCAAGGCGGGGTACCTCACGAGGTGCCGTGGCGCCAAGCCATGACGACCAAGAGGCGCGGGCGGGCGCCAGCCAGCAGTGTCCTCCTTTCCTCTTTGGTGGAAAGGGAGCAAGCGCAGGCGAGAGCATCAAGCAAAGGCGTCAATTTTGGTGCAACAAGGGCAAGACCAGTCCAACGGCCGGAAGGAAGTCATTGTGGAGCCCAAGCCGGCGTCACCACCACAGCCTTTGATAGGCGAGGACCAACTTTAGTCAGGATAAGTGTACCAGATGTTCCCCTTCAAAATGGCCAATTGTTGGCGCCCTTCCCGCTCAATGTTTGGGAAGAGGCCCAGGGCCCCTGCCTATATAAGTAGAGCTAGCCACCATAGTAGGAGAGAGATCCGGAATCGGCAGGGAGATAGAGAGAAGCGACTGAACTCCCCCTAGCAGTTCATCGCACCAGCCAGGAACAGACCCTCGCGAGGCTGTTCTTCTTTGTACTGATCATCACCATCAGCCCAAGAGGCAATCCACCACACCACAAACTAGAGTAGGGTATTACACCACAATGGTGGCCCGAACTAGTATAAACCATGTGTCTCTTCTGTTGTTCCTTTCGTAGTTTAGATCCTAGCGAGGCGGCAGGGTGTAGGTAGGTAGAGGGCGAGATTCCGCGTGCACCCCAGTGTTCGAACCTCAAGGGTCTGCCGGAACCCAAAATCCGACAGTTGTTGTCCTTGCTGTGGCGTGGTTTAGAGCGGCGCCGCTAATGCCGGCGCTTTGGTTGTGTCTTAGGGGGGTCACCCTCCACTGGGTTTTCCTTGTCATCACCGCTATTATCTTTTGGCGTATCCACCATGTATACGTCATATGAGGAAGTGGCCTCTTCTTCTCCGGCATCGTCGTCCATACCGTCGATGTCTTCGGAGTAAAAATTGAGTGTGTCGGTTAAGTCATCGACAGTGGCTATGAAGTGGGTGGTGGGTGGGAAGCGAAATTCTCCATCATCAGCCTCCAGTTCGAACCGGACGTAATTCGGCTATGAGTCTCACGCCGAGGACAGATTCTTTATTGAGTTTAGCACATCGTCGAAAGTCGAGTGTCGGAAGATGTCTACGGCGCTGAATTCGAAGATCGATAACCGATCAAGCTCGGCGTCCGCGGACGCACATGGTTTTAAATTATAGCCGGAAACGAGTCCGGAGTTCCGGTGACACATATATCACATGAGGCTAAGTCTATGTGCGGCTCCAATGACGCGCAATCTGTGGCCTCCGTGGCGGGGTTGAGCTTCCCATCCTCGGATGGCGCGATTTACTCCGGATCTAAGGCCAGAGTAGTTACAGGAGCTATCTCCTGGATGTGGTCTGATGATAGATTTAAGTCATGTTCATCAAGGTGACAGGGAGCGGCTTCCGCGGTCTCGAATCTGTCGAAGATCAAGTCTCCGCGGATGTCCGCGATGTAATTCAAGCTCCCAAATCTGACCTGATGGCCAAGGGCGTAGCTTTCGATCTGTTCTAGATGGCCAAGCGAGTTGGCCCGCAATGCGAAGTCGCCGAATACGAAGATCTGTCCGCGGAGGAAGACTTCTCCTTGGACAACGTCGTTGTAGATGATCGAAGGGGCCATCAAACCTCTTGGTGACGGCACAGTGGAACTCTCAATGAAAGCACCAATGTCAGTGTCAAAACCGGCGGATCTCGGGTAGGGGGTCCCGAACTGTGCGTCTAGGATCGATGGTAATAGGAGACGGGGGACACAATGTTTACCCAGGTTTGGGCCCTCTCAATGGAGGTAATACCCTACTCCCTGCTAGATTGATCTTGATGAATATGAGTATTACAAGAGTTGATCTACCACGAGATCGTAATGGCTAAACCCTAGAAGTCTAGCTTGTATGACTATGGTAATGAGTGTCCTGATCCATACTAAGATCTCCGGTTTATATAGGCACCGGAGGGATCTAGGGTTACACAAGGTCGGTTACAGAGAAAGGAATCTTCATATTTGGTCGCCAAGCTTGCCTTCCATGCCAAGGAGAGTCCCATCCGGACACGGGTGGAGTCTTCGGTCTTCGTATCTTCACAACCCATTAGTCCGGCCCATGGCTAACAGGCCAGACGCCGGAGGAACCCTTGGTCCAGGACTCCCTCACCACCCAATGAGGATGACGATGAAGAGCCTCGCCCACCGAACACAGGGTGGCAAAAGAAATTCCCCCCGAGGTAAAAACAGTGAATATGATCTATGTCACCCATATCCCCAAGCGGGAGCGCAAGCACGCACTCAGGGACATTTACGCCTTAGAGCCAGTCGCCCCGAAATTCAACCCATGGTCGGCTTTTCCGATCATCTTTGATCGCAGAGACCATCCTACCAGTATCCGTCATGGAGGTTCGGCAGCATTGGTCCTCGATCCAATTGTCGACAGATTCCATCTCACGCGAGTCCTTATGGGCCAGTAGCGATCTTAACCTGCTCTATCGGGACCTTGTCATAAAATGAGCATTGATCCGTCAAGGATCAAGCCCACTAAAACCACCTTTAAAGGAGTGATACCCGGCATAGAGGCCTGCTGCACAGGGTCCATAACGCTGGAAGTAGTATTCGGCTCACCAGATAACTTCTGTAGCGAAGACTTGATTTTCGACATCGTCCCTCTCCGTAGTGGCTATCACGCACTACTTGGATGAACCGCGTTCGCCGCTTCAATGCGGTCCTGCACTCTTATCTAAAGCTTAAGATGCCGGACCGCGGCGTCATAACGATCAATGGATACATGGGCGCTCCTCTATCTTGAGGAGCATACCTTGGTATCGTCGGTCCTAAACAACGGTTTTAACCCCTTTCATGACGGCATTTAAAACCGTCACCAAATGAGTCTGGGCGATAGGAGGTCCTTCCCGACTTCGAAACCGTTGGGGATATGCCCTCTTGGCACACGCTTCGGCAAAATGAGGTCGTGTGCGACCGGCGAGCACTCAAATACAGAAATCGTCTGATAGTGCTAAAAATACAATTATCTGGTGAAATCATTTCGATTAAGTAAGTACATCCCACGGTGAGTCACCACTAAGCGTTTCCGTTCGTATATACATCCCACAGGTCACTACAAGGAAAACGTTTGCGCAAGGTGGCGTAACGCAAACAGTTTTGAAGAGAATGTCGTGTGTGATAGTTCATTGATCCAACACGGTTTATTCCTAGAAACTATGTGAGTTTCCTGAGGTCATCACCCACGGTGTTTTCTCATTAACCGTTTGCAATAGGAAAACCTAATTAGCAAACTAATTGGCCAATTAGCGGGCTAATTGCTCTATTATTAATAATCCATTTACTAATCTAATTGACATTCATATTAAGCACATAATATATTCCATTTCCATATTAAGGAAGCAGGATTTCATAATTGAAATACATCGGAGTACAACATGATATAGCTTCAGCACTCAGCTACCCCATTACACAACTGCACCAGCAGCAAGTTTCACATGCAACATCTAGAACCTTTCGAAATTAGCATCATCGACGGTACATAGAGAGATGCATCTCATCTGGAAAACTGCTAAAGAGAATATTGAGCCTTCATTCATGTTGAAGGTCTTTGCAACTTTAGGCCAGCGCCTGTGGATGATTCACCGTCCATCCTTCGACCTCTTCAGGAACACTTCAATATTGAACCATGGGTGTTGTATGAAAACTTTCCTCGCCTCCTGACCACAGAGGTGGTTTGGGAGGTAATCATCAGTGAACCCTGAAAACAAGGATGTGCATAATATCTTCTCTATATTGGAAACGGGGCAAAGGAATATAAAAAGGCAAGGTATAATAGTTAGTACCATCTTGTAAACCCCAGTGCTTCCCATCGTTTCCCTTCAACACATATAAGGTAGTTAGTCATCAGGTTAAGTAAGGGTTCGCATGCTATCAGTAAAATATGTTGATGAAAAATAAGCACATTGCAGATTCATCAGATTAATTCAAGCCACATGGAAAACCCATTTATCCAAACCAAGCATGATTAAGAACTAGGAAATATAGCACTTGTATATGTTTCTCATGTATTAAGTGCAGCCAAACTCAATTTATTCCTCACATGGTATACAATAACAGAATGCAGCCACAACAATTGAACATCACATTGGAGAATTGAACCAAGCAGTTAACTAAACACCACAACAAATGAGCCAAACGTTAACTAAGCACCACATTGCACAATATAACATACTCCTAATAGAAGATCAGACACTTAACCAAACCAAGCATGCTTAACAACTTGGAAATATAGCAATTGTATTTGTTTTTCATGTATTTAGTACAGCCAAATTCAATTTATTCCTCACATGGTATACAATAACAGAATGCAGCCACAGCAATTGAACATCGCATTGCATAATTGAACCAAGCAGTTAAATAAACACCACAACAAATGAACCAAACGTTAACTAAGCACCACATTGCACAATATAACATGCTCCTAATAGAAGATCAGACAGTTAACCAAACCAAGCATGCTTAACAACTTGGAAATATAGCAATTTTATTTGTTTCTCATGTATTTAGTACATCCAAATTCGATTTATTCCTCACATGGTATACAATAACAGAATGCAGCCACAACAATTGAACATCGCATTGCAGAATTGAACCAAGCAGTTAACTAAACACCACAAGCTGTGCACCCGGCTCAAAAAAACCGAACCGGTATTCCAGCCAGTCGAGGAGAGTCTTACGGAATACGGCCTTTGCTTAGCATAGAACAAACCAGCTTTCTATTATTACACGAATGTGAATACAAGGTCTCTGATATTACAATGAATAACATCGGCACGACGACACTACGCCATCCTCAGTTGCTCTATGCAAGCAGCAGAACAACTTGAAGCAGCGGAAAAACTACTGGCAGTAGAACAACGAACGACGATGATGGACTCCACTCCGCAGGGACTCTGGCTGGAACGCTCATCCTAGCTCGCGAACACAGGAACAACACCAAACAAGCTCACAATTGAATGTACTTGGAAGCTCACAATTAACCAGAAGCATTCAAGACAAACAACAGCATGTCAATTATAGGTTAAGCAGGAATTATCATGAGATCATCAGAATAACATGGCATGAACAACATGGACATGATACAGGTAGAACAACATGGGCATGGCATGAACATATAGATCTGACGCTGCTAGCATGCAACATTATGACACTATATGCACTATTTATTCTGCTCGGGTTACTACGTAACCATCACATGCATCACTTACCAACCTCGGACATCACACGATCATCTCAGGATCAAATCAAGCTTGGTATAAACAATACCGTAGTAGTCATTAAATGACCACAAGGAGCTTGATCTTAACCCATGATTCTCGCACAACATCACGAATATCCAACAACTCGGTATCCTCGATACCACGGTGATCATTCTGGCGATCACAACCATGACCAACACTTGGTCTTAAACGGTGATCTTTTCGGCGATCACAACCAACTTATCTCATCGTCGAACTGCGGTTGTCATTAAGCAAGTTATTATTAATACTGTTGACTCACGGTGGGACCGACACGAACTGGGCCCTTATCCGCGGGCGCGGCTATCGATAGATTTAATATACACTCTGCAGAGGTTAGTACACTGTGCCCACACCACGGAACCCATGGCCTCGCACTCCCATTCGCGTGGACCAACGGCGTTCCAACAAAACCGATCTACTACCATGACACTCTCCTGGCCACTCCGACTCACTCCCCATTGGGCTAGTCCTGGGTGGCCCCATGTCTACCAAAGACACAACGACCACCGTCGTGGTCCGTCCCAAACAGGGACAAAAGCGCTTATCATCCAACCTAAGGGTACACAAGGTTATGTCCGCCTAGCTGATCAGGGTAAGCACGCCCAAAACCTTCCCCAGTTGGAGGCACCGGTGAGAGGCACGACAATAGACCCAGTTAGGACCTCCCCATAAGATAAGCGTGGTTGCACTGGTCAGTTTTGATATGGTGGCACCATGACTCAGCCAACAGTTGTTGAAGTTCAATTTACTCCAGTTAAACTTGAATGCAATATGCTGAGCCATGATAAAATAACATGATGCAATGACAATGCATGAGTATGATATCAACATAAGCATGAGTGACGGTGTCCTGGACTAGGGGGTACTCACTACGTCATCTCCCGATCTATTAGATTGGGCTGAGAACCCCCATGGCCGTATACTCATGGGCCAGTCCGGACAGCTGCTGCATACAAGGAAGATTCCGCAAGACTTGGCGATCAAGACAAGGACTCCTCCCCCACCGGCGTATTCGGCTAGGACTCTTGTTATCCTAGGCCTCTGGTGCATTATATAAACCGAGGCCCGGCTAGTCGATAGAGATATACAACAATCATACCATAGGCTAGCCTCTAGGGTTTAGCCTCTCTGATCTCGTGGTAGATCTACTCTTGTACTACCCATATCATCAATATTAATCAAGCAGGAGTAGGGTTTTACCACCATCGAGAGGGCCGAACACAGGTAAAAACATCGTGTCCCTTGTCTCTGTTACCATCCGCCTAGGCGCACGATTCGGGATCCCCTACCCGAGATCCGTCGGTTTTGACACCGACATTGGTGCTTTCATTGAGAGTTCCGCTGTGCGTTCGGCAAAAGGTCGATGGCTCGCCTGCAGATCAACTGCGAGTTTGGCATCTTCGTCACCAGCTCGACTGGTCACCTTGGTTCGACCAAGGACTGCGCCCTACCTCCGATCGTCATATTCGGATGAGGGCCTTAATCAACATCAGCTCCGATCTCTATCAAGATCATGGAGGAATCATCCAGGGAGCCCGGAGGCTCAATGTCAACATTGCCCTCGGGCGACCGTGCTGTTTTTCTGGACTGCGAACTTGTATCCGCCGTCACCGCCTCCTCGAGCGTCGGTTTGACGATTGCTTCAGCGGAATAGTGCATTATGTCTACAACAGCCACGCTAAATTTCATCGAGTTCCGATGGAGGAATCTCCGACAATCTACGATATACCGGAGCCCTGTCAAATCTGGACGAGAATCTGGACGAGTTTAGGGCGTGGTGTCCAGCTTCTAGCTCGGACCTCCTTTGGAAGATCCAACCGTTGATGGACTGCGGAATTCCTATATCTAGCACCCCTCAAAATTTCAGCTCGATCCGACCGTCCAAACTCCGGGAACCTTCCGATTAGTGCATCACTTTTCGGATCATCTTCTGCGCGAAAACAAATCCGACCGAGTTCGTCCTTTTTCTGAGCGGGTTTCAGACATCCTTTTGAAGGAAGTTTTGTATGGGGTATTGTGTTTTGTTCCCGAAGACATCCCACTAACTTTAAAATCTTTTGAACATGATCTTCAACATCATGCTAGTATGAAACCAGTCTGGCAATATTGCTCCACGGCTGCCGACCTGCGCTAGACACGTCGTCACTTTGTTGAGCGGAGCTCAACTTCTTGGATCATCATCTCCATAAGCGAACAAGAGTCGGCATCACGAAGGATAAATCATCACCAACATCACCGCCCCACGGATTATGCGGAGCGGGCATACCGGCATCGCCGCACGGTCGCTTCATCAAGCCGGCATTGACCACGTCACGACCTGCATCGGCAGGGCCGTGCTATTGCTTCTTCAAGCTGGTGTCCGTCACGCCGACCTACTTCGACATCTCGGCTGTACCGGGGGCTTCTTCATCTCTTCATCAACCTACTCCGAACACTTCGGCGTCACTAGCCGACCAACTCCGTCACGTTAGCTGGACCGAGGGCTTTGCCTCGTTGAGCCAACCTTTGCCAGCATTGCCATGCCGTCGATTTATCGCCCATCAGGCAATGGGTGCGATGATCGAGTCCCAATTTTGGGAATCACCTTCCTTCGGATTGCTACAACAAATAAACCAGGTGCTATTAAATCCCAGTATTTTTTGCTTGTTTGGGTTCATTTTTCCCAAGAAATTATTACTCTGGTTTGTCCATCATATGTACACAAGTCTATCAAATGGTGGCCGCATTAATGACAGTCGCATGGTGGTTCGGTCAGTTTCCGTACATAGTCCGTGACGCCCATCCGAACTCGGACCGACACTGTGAATTCAGGCTTTGCCACGCCTTTACCGCATCATGCCGATGCCCTGCATCGACATTGACTTTGGCGCCAGGCCATATTTCTTTTATTACTCACTTTGCATAAATTATTCATTATGCAACGATTTTTTTTAATTATCATTATTACTATTATCTCCGCTTTGCACCATTTTTTGTGCATAGGAAAATAATTCGGGGACTTCGGCGTCACTCTGCCAGTCTGCATTGAACGTGCTATGTCACCACTTCGGCGTGTCGAGCTCTCCGCTCCGCCACCTCGGGACCGGCTTGGGGGATGGAACCTTGTCCCGTATCAAGCTCGGACCGCGTCATCAATAGCGAACACATTAACCAGCTAAGTCGCTTTCATGCTCAAAGCTTTAGTTTCCAACTTGTGTTCGGCTCGACCAAGCATTATACTTTTTTGGAAAAATGTTGCTTGTAAAATTTTTTCTTGTCCAAACTTTGTTTGTGACGCATAAATTCAAATACCCAATTCATTTGGGGGCTTCATTCATGAAGCTTTTCCTCTTGCATATGATTATACTATGCGGCTTTGTTCCTTGTTTGTGTATTCATACAATATACCATATTTACTTAAGAGATTTGCAAGCTGGGTTGCCTCGCGCTGTGTTTACCCCTCGTTCCCGATTGTTGGCTAGGGAGTAAAGGGAGCACCTCTGCGATTATCACGATCGGGTCATCGAGCGGACCTCAAAGCTGGGTGAAGCGAAAGCTAAGCGCTCTTATAGTTTTCAATGATGGTGGGCACACAGCGGAACTCATGAGTACAAAAATCTATTGCACAAGTCTCATAATAACAATGAGCACCGAAGAAAGGTATCGGTGGGGTACTATTTTCTTTGAAGATGCTTCTTACACTTGCGATAATATAGCATAAGTTCCTGAGCGCTTTATGCATTACAGCCTTATGGCCTGATTGCTTGGTTATTGGAAACACCGTCGATATTCTCGACGGATGGAGTACATAACACTTTTCGATCCTTGACGAAGAGGAGAAGCCGATGATCTGTTAAGGCGCGTTTAAAGTTCGGTTGAACATAGATATGATATAAGTACTTGATACATGCAATCATTCTTTTACCCAAGTCACTTGGGGCTCTTAAATTTATATGAGCCGTTTTATGATAAGTGTTCTTCTTCTTAGTCGTTGCAAAGTTTTCTTATTATTATTATTATTATTATTATCTATCACTCCTTTTTTCGACCACGGCGTGTGGTCACTAGCAGGGAGCCTAATTTCTCTCTCAAAGCCGCTAGAGTTTAGTTTGCTAAACTGGCCTAATGAAAGTACTCCGCCCTCGGGATAGGAGGTTGAAGCCGTGGGCTGACCAGCAAAGTCTTGAGATAGGATGTATCATGTTAAAGCCGACGAAGCACTTCTTTTGCTAAGGCCAATTTTGGATTGGCACGAACACTTGATCTCGTTAGGACGTCAAGTTTTCAGCTTGCGTTTTTGGTTTTCAAGCTTATGGCACTTTTAAACTATTTGTGTGTTTTTAGCACAAGTCTCGCGATGCTGCGCGGACACCTTTAGAGATTTGGCAAAAACATTCTCGGATATTGCTATATATGCATCGGTTTGGTGTCTTGATCAATAGTTGGGTTGCCCGGCTCCTGCGCTTGCCTCCTACGTTCCGCTTTGTTCGGCTAGGTGTGCAAAGGAGAACCACTGCGATTGTGCTTCCAGCTCACATGGTTAAGCACCTCGATGGACAAAGCTGAAAACTGCTGTCACAATAAGCGTAAACTGTTCAGCGATCCGATGGCGGTGTTAAGCGCCGGGACATTCATAACAATGGCGAAGTGTTTCGGCTTGACCTCATTGTCGCGAACACTGCCGGGGGCTATTAACTGGCCTACCAAACTAAATCCTCGATATTTTGCTCTTACATTGGAGCTGAGGTTTCATGATCATGCTTAGCATGACAACCCAAAGAAAGGAACCGATAGCGGGACTATTTTCTTTGGAAGACATTTCTTCTGTTAAATAGTAATATAACATATCTCTCTGCGTACCTTTGTTTACAAAACCGTATGGCCAGATTGCCTTGTTTGTTGTAAATATTTTCCCTCATAAAGGCTTTATAAAGTAGGACAAACACTCCTCGGCTATTGGCCGAGGAGGTGGAAGCCGATGGCCGGTTGTCGGTGTCAAAACCGGCGGATCTCGGGTAGGGGGTCCCGAACTGTGCGTCTAGGCGGATGGTAACAGGAGACAAGGGACACGATGTTTTTACCCAGGTTCGGGCCCTCTCGATGGAGGTAAAACCCTACTCCTGCTTGATTAATATTGATCATATGGGTAGTACAAGAGTAGATCTACCACGAGATCGGAGAGGCTAAACCAAGAAGCTAGCCTATGGTATGATTGTTGTTAGTCCTGGGACTAAAACCCTCTGGTTTATATAGACACCGGAGAGGTTAGGGTTACCAGTCGGTTACAATGGGAGGAGATATGCATCCGTGTCGCCAAGCTTGCCTTCCACGCCAAGGAAAGTCCCATCCGGACACGGGACAAAGTCTTCAATCTTGTATCTTCATAGTTAGAGTCGGCCAAAGGCTATAGTCCGACTATCCGGACACCCCTAATCAGGACTCCTCGGTAGCCCCGAACCAGGCTTCAATGACGATGAGTCGGCGTGCAAATTGTCTTGGCATTGCAAGGCGGGTTCTTCTCCAAATTCTGTGTACCTGTTGAATAGTGTCCGGCTTCTCGTGAATATTGTGCTCCTTGGCTTCCACGCCCAATAATGGCCGTCTTCCACATGTCAAAAGAATGCAAAAAGCCAGGGTGTTTTTACATTTACCCCCCTAGCTGCGCAAATGAGCTGCCTATAAAAGAGATGAGGATTCAGATCCGAATCACACCATCTTCCCTTCATAGCGTTCATCGGGCGCATCAAGCAATCCATTCCATCATGGCGGTCGGCGCAGCTCCTCCTCTCGCCCTCCCAGCCCTCCGCTTTGGAGATTGGGAGAGATGTTCCATCACGCTTTGTCGACCTAGTGGCGCTCCAAACCAAGGTTTCGTCCCCCAGCCTTCATGGTCCCGGTTGAGCGGACTCGCCACCTATAATGGCGGAAGCGTCCCCAATCCCTCCAAAGGAGGCGTGTATGCCTTGTCCCTTATTTGATAAGAGGCTCGGTTTCCAATTCAACCGTTTCTCCGGGGCTCCTGGAGTTCTCGACCTCGGTTGCACAACCTTACGCTTGCCTCCATTTTGCATATTGCGGGCCGTAGCCCTTTGCGAGCTGTTTTTGGGCATCGAGGCTCATTTAGCTGTGGAAGAATGGGGTCGATATATCAAGTGGGCGGGCGAACTATGGCGCATCGCGGGACGGATATCTATCCGGAACCCCAAGAAAAGCGTCCGAAGCTGGCCTTGAGCGGTTTTATATAGAAGATGTCCCCTGCGGACCTGTTGGATCGGCCTCCCGAGTTCAATAATGCTCCCTTGAAGAAGCGCCTAAGCTGGCGTCCACGGAGCCCTCGGAGGAAAATGACAAGGGCGTCCTTTACGATGAGGCGGATAAGGTTGTTAGCTCGTTCGGACTGACCATGATCGGGATCATGGCCACATGCATTATCTGAAGTGCAGCAGCTTCGATATAGAGTCCACCCCATGTGGGATTTCAACGGGGAGGATGATGCCACCCGCTGCGGCCGTAAGGGGCCGGGATCGGTTGCTGCTCTGACGAAGGCCTTGTCCGCATTGTACAAGGGAGAAGAGGAGGAGTTCCTCCGCGTCAATCCACATGATGGATTTTCTATGTACAATCCTCCAAGCTGGGTAAGCGGACACTTCTTTTTGCCCATCCATTCCATATTCCCACAGTTAAGTACCTTATCTTGTGATTTCGACGTAGGAATTGCGCCGGGCCGTGAAGGATATAAACAACCCTCCTCCACAACCCGAGGATCCGGAACAATCCCTCGATCCGGCCTCCCAAGGGGATCCGGACATATCCGTGGAGCTGATCGATGGGGTATTTTACCAACTGAGCATCGACAATGCCTTGGTCGCCATTACGGCCGATTACCCCGGAATACTTCTAGCCTCATAGGTAACTGAGACCGAAGTCCCAATTCTTTGAAAATGATCCATCCTTGCTTTATTTTTGATCACCGTATACCAATGGTGTTTTGCGAGGCCCTTGAGGCGAAGGCCGAACTGCGGTGGCTAGCCAACAAGGGCAGCAAGGCCCAACAGGTTGAAAAGAAGTGCGGTCGGGACTGAGGCGTCGGTTACAGCGGTATGGCGTGCCATCTTATTCCCAGGTTTTATTCCCGAAGGCATACTAACGCTCGTGCTCTCTTGAGGAAAAAGCGCTCGGCTGTACTATATCCGGAGGTGCATGTCGAGCCTCCACCAGCCCGAGCTCAAAGCCAGGTCGAAGCGAGAGAAAACACGAGGCATCGTCGGGACGCTCCTCCCGCGAGAGGATGTCGACAGACTGTCCGCCACCAATTCCGAGGTGGAGAGTGCCATGAATCCAGGCGTCCCAGCAGTTCTTCGTGGCGCATGTTTCTCCCAAGAGGCATTGGATGCCTTCAATTTGGGAGATCGCACCTCCGTGCCGCTCAAAATGGTCTAGCGAGCCACGGGCGGTATGTGAAAGACATCTGGTGAGAAAATTTGATGGTTATATATGCGGTAGCCACGAGACTTGAAGCAGTCGAAATAACTGATTTAAGGATCATTTGTTATCTGAGATCTTACAAAAAGAATACCCAACTGTCCCGGGGCTGGAAGAGTGCAAAGCCCAACTTGAGGCCGCCTTGGCGGCTGCGAGGGAGGCCAAGGAGACCCCTCTAGTAATATAAGCTTGAAGATAAGTATGTTGTGAAGTGCGGCGTGTGTGTAAATCGACAATATCATTGCGGATGGCGCGGAGTAGATCCGGACAAGCAACAACTATTGCGTCGGTTAAAGGCCGGCGAGAGCGTGCTTACGAGGGTGAGGCAGGAGAAGAATAATCTCCAAGATGCCAACACCCGGCTGGGTGAGGACCTAAAGGATGTTCGTGCCCAGCTGTCGGACTCCGTGAAGGAGAATCGACGGCTTCGACGCGGCATTTTTAGTAAGTGCTTGAACGAACTTTAAAAAAGAGTTCGGCGAGGAAGTCGACTAATAGAGTTATGTCTATAGGTATGCTCACAGGTCGTCCTGCGGAGAAATGCCGGTTCTCTGGTGACCTTCTTCGAGCTCTTGCAACTGCATGAGCGAGTTCGACGGTGATGGCGTCGCCCGGGCCTTGTGGCCATCTATCTCCCTGCCGAAGGCCTTGGGCGCTTGCGAGAGAGGCTTAAGGAACGCAGTGGTGCTTCGATTATGGAAGATATCGGCCTGCCGTCAAAGCGCCGAGAGGCTGAGGCCATGGTGAAGGCAGCGGTACGAAGCTGACCCAAACCACATGGCGAGTCGGACCTATGGGGGCGGATGGGAAGGAGATCCCCGTGAGCTTAGTGTACGACCAAGTAGAGTTGGCCGCCAAATATTCCCAACAGGACAGTAAACTAGACAGCCTGTTGGATGGTATTGAAGAGGAATATGCCCAGTCAAATTGACTTTGTAATTTAAGATAACATGTAAAAATGCCTTCTAGCCGGATTGTAGATCGTTTGTCATGGCAGCCGTTTTCTCTTCAACCTCGGGACCCGACAGTCCGGAGTGTGTCCGAATACCCTCTCGGTTATGTAGGAACCGGGGCATGCATGGAGACCAGGCGTAGGGGTCATTAGTGCTTGAACAGACAAGTGCCCAACTAGTTATGTTATATTACATGGTTAGTAAGAAACATCTTCCGGGAGAATAGTTACATTAGGGGTTCCTTTCCACAGGAGGCATGCCCTAAAGTGCATGTCGGACTTTGAAAAAGCGAAAGCATCTGGGGGCAGATAAATAAACAAGTGAAAATCATCTTTAGTTCACCGACCGAATATTCCCTTAAGAGCGCTAGCTTTGGCTTCACCCGGTCTGAGGTACACATCCGGTTGACCGGCAGTAACAATCGCGAGAGGTGCTCCTTTACCGCCTAGCGAACAATCGGGGAGCGTGGGGTAAGCACAGGAGCCGAACAACCCAGCTTGGCCAAAACTTAAGTCATATCGATGCATATAATGGTGAATAAAAGGTACATGCGGAAGTGTGACACATGTGTTGGGCATGAAGCCCGTATAAATAAGCTTACATTAAAGAAGCCCCGAGTATAATGGCGCGGATAAGCGCGTCAAGTGTCTTGAACAATGCGTGGATGAGCCTTTAAAGGCTGTAAGAGAAAAGGAGGAGAAGGAGAAATATAAGACAACTAATGTGTGAAAAAAATAGGCGGAGAAGGAGGCGAACTCAGAATCCGGCGCTAAGCGTAGAATCCTCGAGAGGCGGGCTGCGTTCCATGGGTTCGGCTCGAGTCGGTTATCCGATGCATCTCATGAGCCAGTGCGCTCCACGGTCAGGACTTGGTCGATAATAAAGGGACCTTCCCATTTGGGCTTGAGTTTGTCCTTTTTCCTGTCCGATAGGCGTAGAACTAACTCGCCAACGTTGTAAGTTTTGTCCCGTACTTCTCTGCTTTGAAATCGTCGAGCCTGCTATTGATAGAATGCGGAACGGGCTTTTGCCACGTCACGCTCCTCCTCCAAGGCGTCCAAACTGTCCTGCCGATCGAGCTCGGCTTCTCTTTCTTCGTACATGCGCCGCGAGTGAGTCATGAATTATGTCGCGAGGCAGAACTGCCTCTGCGCCATATACCATAAAGAATGGTGTGAATCCGGTGGTGCGATTGGCGTGGTCCGCAGCCCCAGTCTGGTCGAGCTCCTCTACCCGTGCATGTTAGATTCCTTGAGGACCGCACTAATCTGGGTTTCATGCCGGTCATGATTAGACCATTTGCTCGCTCGACTTGACCGTTAGTTTGAGGGTGATAGACTGAAGCATAGTCGAGCTTGATGCCCATGTTTTTGCACCAGAGTTTGACCTCGTCGGCCGTGAAGTTCATGCCATTATCAGTGATGATGGTGTGGGGGACGCCGTAACGGTTTACGACCCCTGATATGAAGTCTATCACCGGTACGGATTCGGCCGTCTTAACAGGCTTGGCTTCTATCCATTTGGTGAATTTATCCACCATGACCAGTAGGTATTTTTGCTTGTGGGTTCCTCCTTTAAGGGTCCAACCATGTCAAGCCCCGGACATGAAGGGCGGTGATGGGTATAGTTTGGAGGGCGGTGGGTGGCATGTGGCTTTGATTAGCAGAGAGCTGGCAACCGACGCATCATTGGACTAAGTCCTGAGCATCTGCCCAGGCCGTCGGCCAATAAAGTCATGTACGGAAGGCCTTGCTTACAAGGGCCCGGGCTGCGGCGTGGTGCCCGCCGAGTCCGGCATGAATTTCAGCCAGAAGATTCCGCCCTTCCTCTTCGGAGATACACGTTTGAAGGACTCCGGTGATCCTTTTTTTATAAAGCTCTCCCTCATGGACTTTATAGGCTTTAGATCGCCGCACTATGCAGCGTGCCTCGTTTTGGTCCTCGTGAAGTTCCTGCCTGGTTAGGTAGGCTAGGAATGGTTCCGTCCACGGGACAATGACTGCCATTATTACGTGGGCTGAAGATGTTACTTCGTTGGCAGAGCCTCCAATTGTGTCATAATTTTCGGTGTCGGGCAGTGCGGTTGGGTCCGGGCTGTTATTTCCGGACTCCTTCCCATATCTGGATGGCTTGAACATCCTCTCTAAGAAGATATTGGGGCGGCATCGCTTTGTGCCAATCGTGCCAAGGCGTCTGCTGCTGATTGTTTTCGAGCTATATGGTGAAATTGAGCCCTTGAACCGAGTGACATTTTAGGGCGGCGTTGCGATAAGCTGCCATTTTGGATCCTTGGCATCAAAGTCTCCATTTATTTGGGATATCGCGAGGTTGAATCCCCGCACACCTATAGGCGTTGAATGCCCATGGATCGCCATCCGGAGACCATGTAGAAGGGCCTCGTATTCGGATCGTTGTTGGAGTCCGTATACATTATCTGAGATGCGTATTGAGCTGTATCTCTGTTGGGGACGTCGAGCAGCGCCAGCCCCAGACCAGCCAACATTTTGGAGCCGTCGAAGTGCATGATCCGGTTGGAATATGTGCCGTACTCTTTAGGGAGTTCGACTTGATCCATTCGGCGAAAGTCGGCAAAACTTCGACTTAATAGCTCGTGGTGGCTTATAGGTTATGTCGAGCGGGAGGAGCTCAATGGCCCATTTGGCAATTCGGCCCGTCACGTCGCGGTTGTTTATAATGTCGTTAAGAGGTACTTCGGAGGCTACCATTATCGAACACTCTTGAAAGTAGTGTCGCAGCTTCGGGATGACATAAACACGCGTCGCTATCTTTTGATAATCGGATCTTGTGACTTGCATGGAGTGAGGGCGGTGGACACTCGATAAACTGGTTTTGAAGGGAACTTGTGTCCGTCCGTTTCTCGTTCGACAACGAGCACCGTGCTTACAACTTGATGAGTTGCGCGATGTATAATAGCATTGGTTCGCCCATGTTGGGCGCGGCCAGAACGGGTTTGTTGCCAATATGACTTTTATTTCTTGAGTCGGCCGTGGCAGCATCCGTCCACTCGAAGTGTTGATTGTGCGGAGGAGGCGATAAAGGGTAATGCCTTTTCTCCTAAGCGGGAGATAAAGCGGCTTAGAGCATACGCATCGATCAATTTTGTATTTGTTTGAGGTCCTTTGGGATATCAATTGGGACGAGCTCGGATCTTAGCTGGGTTTGCTTCAATTCCTCTACGGATACAATGAAGCCCAAGAGCTTTCCGGCTGATGCGCCCAGCGCATTTTCGGGTTAAGCTTGATGTCATATGTTGGAGATTATCGAATGTGAGCCTCGGGTGCGTCTACTAGAGTTCGACATGCTTGGTTTTGGCGACCACATCATCATGTATGCCTCCACTGTTTTGCCGATCTGGTTTGCGGACATATACGAATCATCGCTGATGATATGTTGCGCGGCGTTTTTGAGCCGAAGGGCATTGTGTTAAGTAGAATGGGTGCGTATGGGGTGATAAATGCCGTTGCGGCTTGGTCGAGGCTCTGCCATCTTAATTTGATGGTAGCGGAGTATCGTCGAGAAACACAATGAATCGTGTCCTGCGATAACATCGATAATTTGATCGATGCGGGGAGGAAGGATCCTTTGGGCAAGCCTTGTTGAGGTCCTTGAAATCGGCGCATAAGCGCGAGGATTTGTCCTTCTTTGGTACCATCACCAGGTTTGCTAGCGAGTCCGGATGTTTTATATCTCGATGAATCCGGCCTCCAATAGTTTAGTTAGCTCCTCTCCCATGGCTTTTCTCTTAGGTTGGAGAAAGCAAAACTGTTTGGTGGCTTGAATCCTTTTAGGATGTTTAGGCTGTGCTCGGCCAGCGGCGTGGGATTCTGGCATGTCGAAGGGTGCGAGCAAAAATGTCCCAATTTTACGTAGGAATTCTCGTAGTCTGGCGTCTACATTAGGGTTTAATTGTGCCCGATGGAGCCGTTTTGTAAGTCCGTTGGGTGGACTTGGAATTTTACTATTTAGTCCGCTAGTTTAAGGAGGTGGACTTGGATCTTTTATCGAGTATCACATCGTCCCTGTTCACCGTGGGCCTTGTGCGATCAGTTCCTCGGCCGCTAGGGCTTTGGATAGTGCCTCAAGGGCTAGTCTTGGCTGTCTTATTTTTCGGCCGGAGTGCTATGTCCGGGTCACTAGCAAGTGATGATTCCGTTGGGCCGGGCATTTTGAGCTTCATGTACCCGTAATGGGGTATAGCTTGAAAATTGTGAATGCCTCTCGCTAATAGAGCATGGTATCCGCTCTTGAGCAGGACCACTTGGAGCGTGACCTCCTCGGACCTGTAATTATTCGGCGTGCCGAACACCACATCCAGTGTGATTTTTCCTATGCAGCATGCTTCCCGACTGGGTATTATTCCTCTAAAGGTTGTGCTGCTTCGCTCTATGCGGCTCCAGTCTACTTTCATTTTTCGAAGGGTTTCCTCATAAATGAGGTTCAATCCGCTGCCACCGTCCATGAGTACCTTGGTAAGGCGAAAGTCGTCCACTATTGGACTGAGGACCAATGCTGTTGGTGCTCGGGCTATTCGGAATTTAGTTTCATCACTGGCATTAAAGGTAATAGACGTGTCACTCCATGGATTTATTGTTGCTACTTGGTAGACTTCGGCAAGGCTGTGGAGTGTTCGTTTTCGCATATTATTTGATGCGAAAGTCTCGAAGACTGTTAATACCGTCTTTGGTATCCACTGGGCTGGTGCTACTGTGGATGCTAGGGTTAGAAGCTCTTCGCCACTTTTGGCCACTGCGGAGTATCCAACATGCTTTAAGGCTATGAGTTGGTGTGGCGCCCTCGTACTATAATTTTCTGAGGTCCGTTGAGCCATCCCTCGATCGGTTCCATGCCCCATAGGGGTTTTTGTTTTGGTGTTTAAACGGGTGATTGGCGATAATGCACCCTTTTATTTGGATGGGTTTGTATTGAGGGCGGATTGTCCCAAAATCTTACTTGGTTTTCCGGCGCTTTCCATCGCCGATGCGTTCATACTATGGGCGCCAAGTCAACAAAGCGTGTAATTTCCACGGCGACCTATGGCGTTGAGATTCCCTTGTCCATGCAATTATTGCGAGAAGAATGAAATTGCCTCTTCCTCGCGGCGATCCTTTATCCTGTTCATAACCGGGAGAATCGGCCCGATAATGATGTCTTGTTTCCTCGGGCTCTTGCCTAATTTTGGATAGATCGCCTATGTTGGTGGGTGGGTGGAATTAGATCCGAAACCTCACCCAATCTGAGGCTCAAGGGCCAAGGAGTTTCGAACTTCGGAAGCTTGGATTCTTGGATGTTGTCCAATGAATCTAGCCGATGCGACTCTAAGTTCAGGTCTTGATGGCGTCCTCCCCTCCGCGGGTATCCGTCTTGGAGGGATCGGGAATCGGACATAGCTAGTCCTTAAGATAGATGAAGGGTCGCGCATTGTTCCTCCACCATAACAGCGTGATGGGTGACACAGGAAACTAATCTCTCTCGGATCGGGTTTAGGCCCAATCGATCATAGTCGTAGTGACTCCCGGGATGGCGATGCGATCCGAGGAGCTCGTTTAAGGAAGAGCTCCGTCGGATCTAACTGTTCGGTGAGTTCGAGTTGGCGTGAAGATTGCTTTTCGATGACCGAGAAGTCATTGTCGGTAGCGGCGGACGAACATGCGGTCATAAGAAAACCGCCTAGCGGAGAGTTTGGCCGATAGCCAAAGCTCCTTTAACAACAGATGCCGTCTTTAAAGGCGGGATGAGGCATCCTTCACGATGGCGGCGGCACATAGGATCTCTCAATGAAAGCACCAATGTCGATTGTCAAAACGGCGGATCTCGAGTAGGGGTCCCAAGCTGTGCGTCTAGGCGGATGGTAACAGGAGACAAGGGACACGATGTTTTTACCCAGGTTGGGCCCTCTCGATGGAGGTAAAACCCTACTCTGCTTGATTAATATTGATGATATGGGTAGTACAAGAGTAGATCTACCACGAGATCAGAGAGGCTAAACCCTAGAAGCTAGCCTATGGTATGATTGTTGTTCGTCCTACGGACTAAAACCCTTCGGTTTATATAGACACCGGAGAGGGTTAGGGTTACACGGAGTCGGTTAAAATGGGAGGAGATCTGCATCCGATTCACCAAGCTTGCCTTCCACGCCAAGGAAAGTCCAATCCGGACACGGGATGAAGTCTTCAATCTTGTATCTTCATAGTTCAAGAATCCGGCCAAAGGCTATAGTCCGGCTATCCGGACACCCCCTAATCCAGGACTCCCTCAT
Source organism: Aegilops longissima (assembly GCA_021605205.1). Classification (NCBI taxonomy): domain Eukaryota; kingdom Viridiplantae; phylum Streptophyta; class Magnoliopsida; order Poales; family Poaceae; genus Aegilops; species Aegilops longissima. The sequence continues at coordinate 67,045 of JAHIAM010004495.1, read as the reverse complement.
CGTTCAACAAAAGATTTGTACAATGCGGATCCGAGCATTAATGATGTAAAGTACTTGGATACATAAAGTCACTACACATAATTTGTGATTTTACTACGGATATCAATCCTTAATTCGGCCACCCGTGCCCGCATTAAGGCTCGAGAAACTCTTGGGCTTGGGCTTATTATATACAAATATTAAAGGGCACATCGATCCCACGATCTGGTGTTGCCACCCGACCCGATGTCTCGAGGGCTCTGCATTTCTGTCAATGCAGAAAATTTTAAGTGTATCTGATCTCAGGAGATTTTGATCCTCGGGTTGGTCGGCCGCACCCAACCTGAGTCTTGAGGAGTGAAACACGCGCTTTTGTGTCGAAGTATTCTGCGAGCTAGGACTTGATCCTCGGACCGATTTTGAAAATCAACTTTGAGTCTCGGCTGACTCACGGGATCAGCGGTCTTATGTCATCCTTCATGTGAATCTCGGGTTTTAGACCGATACCCACCTTGAGGGCTACTGGCTATGTATCTCGGCAGAGAATAAATTGCACCAATAAAAAATATTGACAAAAATCGGCCCACATTCGGGGTGGTGCACCACCTTGGAAGCAGTCCGGCATAAAGCTCGGGCGCTAGTGGCTGGTTCCATAAAGCTCGGCTAAACTCCTTCAAACTTCTTTGAACCAAGGTGATTTACGACACCTCGGATACAGTCCGGCGTTCGAGCTCAAATACATAGTCCGGCGTTGGAGCTCGGACACAGTCCGGCGTCGGAGCTTCGGATACATAGTCGGCGTTAGGCTGGGAAGCAGTCCGGCATTGGTGCTCGGCTCCAAAGATACCTCGAATGCGGTCGCGGCGTTGGAGCTCGGAGGCAAAACGCGCTGCCGCCCGGAACAACTTCAAACCGAGGTGTGGAATAAAAATAACAAAGCGATAAAGGCTGGAAACTTAAAGGGCTCATCGGATACCCGGCGTGTAAACTCGTCGAATGCATTTCGGTGATCCTCAAGATCGAAGATGAGAAGATTTGTTGAACCAGTTTTCAAGACCGGCGGTGAAGATGAAGAAGCGGTTCGGAAGAATCGAGGCGTCCCTAAACTTGAAGACCGGTTCAGGGGGCTCTGCGGTGTCCTGGACTAGGGGTACTCACCGTCATCTCGATCTGTTAGATTGGGCGAGGACCCCATGGTGCGTATACTCATGGGCCAGTCAGGACAGCTGCCGCATACAAGGAAGATTCCACAAGACTTGGCGATCAAGACAAGGACTCCTCCCCCACAGGCATATTCGTCTAGGAATCTTGTTATCCTAGGCCTATGGTGTTGGGGAACGTAGCAGAAATTCAAAATTTTCCTACGTGTCACCAAGATCTATCTATGGAGAAACTAGCAGCGAGGAAGGAGAGTGCATCTACATACCCTTGTAGATCGCTAAGAGGAAGCGTTCAAGAGAGCGGGGTTGAAGGAGTCGTGCTCGTCGTGATCCAAATCACGGAGATCCTAGTGCGAGCAGACGGCACCTCCGCGTTCAACACACGTACAGCCGGTGGCGTCTCCCGCCTTGATCCAGCAAGGAGAGAGGAGAGGTTGAGAAGACTCCATCCAGCAGCAGCACAACAGCGTGGTGGTGGTGGAGGCGTGGCAATCTTGCAGGGCCGCCAAGCATCACAAGAGAGGAGGAGGAGGAGGCGGGGGCTGCACCAAGAGGAGAGAACTCATGTGTGTTGGGCAGCCCAAAACCTCAAGTATATATAGGGAAAGGGGCTGCGCCCCTTTGGGTTTCCACCCCAGGGGTGCGGCCAGCCCTAGATGGGACTTGGGGGGCGGCCAAGAGGGGGAGGAGTGCCTCCCAAGTCAAGTGGAAGCCCTCCCCCTTAGGGTTTCCCCCCTCCCATGCGCATGGGCCTTGGGGGGGCTGGTGCCCCTGGCCCATTAAGGCTAGGGCGCCCCCCTACAGCCCATGCTACTGTATTGGACATGGTGGAACAATTTCCGGACCTCCGGACCCCTCCGGAATCCTCTGGAACCTTCTGGAAGCTTCCCGGTACGATACCGAAAAAACCCGAACTTTTTCCGAAACCCGAACAACAACTTTCCATATATAAATCTTTACCTTCGGACCATTCCGGAACTCCTCGTGACGTCCGGGATCTCATCCGGGACTCTGAACAACATTCGGTAACCACATACAAACTTCCTTTATAACCCTAAGCGTCATGAACCTTAAGTGTGTAGACCCTACGGGTTCGGAGACATGTAGACATGACCGAGGCGTTCTCGGTCAATAACCAACAGCGGGATCTGGATACCCATGTTGGCTCCCACATATTCCACGATGATCTCATCGGATGAACCACGATGTCAAGGACTCAATCGATCCGTATACAATTCCCTTTGTCTAGCGGTATTGTACTTGCCGAGATTCGATCGTCGGTATCCGATACCTTGTTCAATCTCGTTTCCGGCAAGTCTCTTTACTCGTTCCGTAACACATCATCCGTGATCAACCCCTTGGTCACATTGTGCACATATGATGATGTCCTACCGAGTGGGCCCAGAGATACCTCTCCGTTTACGGAGTGACAAATCCAGATCTCGATTCGTGCCAACCCAGAGACACTTCGGAGATACCTGTAGTGCACCTTTATAGTCACCCGATTCGTTGTGGCGTTTGGTACACCAAAGCATTCCTACGGTATCCGGGAGTTGCACAATCTCATGGTCTAAGGAAAAGATACTTGACATTAGAAAAGCTTTAGCATACGAACTACGATCTTTGTGCTAGGCTTAGTATTGGGTCTTGTCCATCACATCATTCTACTAATGATGTGATCCGTTATCAATGACATCCAATGTCCATGGTTAGGAAACCGTAACCATCTATTGATCAACGAGCTAGTCAATAGAGGCTTACTAGGGACATGGTGTTGTCTATGTATCCACACATGTATCTGAGTTTCCTATCAATACAATTATAGCATGGATAATAAGCGATTATCATGAACAAGGAAATATAATAATAACTAATTTATTATTGCCTCTAGGGCATATTTCCAACAGTCTCCCACTTGCACTAGAGTCAATAATCTAGTTCACATCGTCATGTGATTAACAGCGATAGGTCACATCGCCATGTGACCAACACCCAAAGAGTTTACTAGTGTCGTAAACTAGTTCACATCATCATGTGATTTAGGCTCAATGAGTTACGAGGTTTGATCATGTTTTGCTTGTGAGAGGTTTTAGTCAGCGGGTTTTAGTCAGCGGTCGAACCTTTCAGATCCGTGTGTGCTTCACAAATTTCTAGGTCATATTATAAATGCTGCTTCCGCCCCACTTGGAGCTATTCCAAATGGTTGTTCCACTATCGTATCCGTTTGCTACTTAGAGTCATTCGGATAGGTGTTAAAGCTTGCATCGGCGTAACCCTTTACGCGAACTCTTTATCACCTCCATAATCGAAAACATGTCCTTATTTACTCCAAGGACAATTTTGACCGCTGTCAATGATCCATTCTGGATCATTCTTGTACTATAGTGACTCATGGCAAGGCACACTTCGGTCGGTACACAGCATAGCATACTATAGAGCCTATATACGAAGCATAGGGGCGACCTTAAATCCTTTCTCTCTTTTCTGCCGTGGTCGAGCTTTTAACTCTTAACTTCATACCTTACAACTCGGGCAAGAACTCCTTCTTTGGTGATCCATCTTGAACACTTTCAAGATTATGTCAAAATATGTGCTCATTTGAAAGTATTATTAAACATTTTGATCTATCTTATAGATCTTGATGCTTATTGTTCAAGTAGCCTAATCCAGGTTTTCTATTGAAAATCATCTTTCAAATAACCCTATATGCTTTCCAGAAATTCTACATCATTTACGATCATCAATATGTCAACAACATATACTCATCGAAATTCTATAGTGCTCCCACTCACTTCTTTGGAAATACAAGTTTCTCATAAACTTTGTATAAACCCAAAATCTTTGATCATCTCATCAAAGCGCACATTCCAACTCGAGATGCTTACTCCGGTCCTTAGAAAGGATCGCTGGAGCCAGCATACCTTTAGCATCCTTAGGATCGACAAAACTTTCGATTGTATCACATACAACCTTTCCTTACGAAAACGGTAAGGAAACTTGTTTTGACATCCATCTGCCAGATTTCATAAATGCAGCTTATGCTAACATGATTCCGACGGACTTAAGCATCGCTACGGATGAGAAAATCTCATCGTAGTCAACTCCTTGAACTTGTGAAAACTCTTAGCCACAAGTCGAGCTTCATAGAAGGTGACATTACCGTCCATGCCGTCTTCTTCTTAAAGATCCATTTATTCAATGGCTTGCCAATCATCGGGCAAGTCCACCAAAGTCCATGCTTTGTTATGATACATGGATCCTATCTCGGTTTCATGGCTTCTAACCATTTGTCGAATTTGGGCCCACCATCGCTTCTCCATAGCTCGTAGGTTCATTGTTGTCTAGCAACATGACCTTCAAGATAGGATTGCGTACCACTCTGAAGTAATCGCATCCTTGTCACCCTCGAGTGCGTCGGTGACTTGATCCGAAACTTCATGATCACTATCATAGCTTCTACTTCAATTGGTGTATGTGCCACGGGAACAACTTCACGTGCCTGCTACACACTAGTTGAAGTGGCGGTTCAATAACCTCATCAAGTCTCCACCATCCTCCCACTCAACTTTTGAGACGAACTTTTCCTCGATAAAGGACCCGATTCAAGAAACAATCCCTATTGCTTTCGGATATGAATTAGGAGGTATACCCAACTGTTTTGGGTGTCCTATGAAGATGCATTTTATCCGCTTTGGGTTCGAGCTTATCAACTGAAACTTTTTCATATAAGCGTCATAGCCCCAAACCTTTAAGAAATGACAGTTTAGGTTTCTCTAAACCGTGTCGTCTCAACGGAATTACGTGGTGCCCTATTAAAGTGAGTGCGGTTGTCTCTAATACCTAACCCATGAGCGATAGTGGTAATTCGATAAGAGACATCATAGTACGCACCATATCCAATAGGGTGCAACTATGATGTTCGGACACACCATCACACTATGGTGTTCGGTAGGTATTAATTGTGAAACAATTTGCACAATGTCTTAATTGTATGCCAAAACTACGTAACTCAGATATTCATCTCTATGATCATATCACAGACGTTTTATCCTCTTGTCACGAAGGTCTTCAACTTCACTCTGAAATTATTTGAACCTTTCAATAATTCAGACTTGTGTTTCATCAAGTAAATATACTCAACATCTACTCAAATCATCGTAAAGTAAGAACATAACGATATTCACTGCATGCCTTAGCACTCATTGGACTGCACACATCAAAATGTGTTACTTCCAACAAGTTGCTATCTTGTTCCATCTTCTTTGGCCGAGGCTTTTGGTCATCTTGCCCATGTGGTATGATTTGCATATCTCAAGTGATTCAAAATCAAGTGAGTCCAAGCGATCCATCTGCATGGAGTTTCTTCATGCGTATACACCATTAGACATGGTTAGCATGTCTCAAACTTTTCAAAAGCAGTGAGTCTAAAGATCCATCAACATGGAGCTTCTTCATGCGTTTTATACCAATATGACTCACATGGCGATGCCACAAGTAAGTGGTACTATCATTACTATCTTATTTTTGGCATGAAAAATGTGTATCACTACGATCGAGATTCAATAAACCATTCTTTTAGGTGCAAGACCATTGAAGGTGTTATTCAAATAAATAGAGTAACCATTATTCTCCTTAAATGAATAACCGTATTGCGATAGACATAATCCAATCATGTCTATGCTCAACACAAACACCAAATAACAATTATTTAGGTTTAACACCAATCTCGATGGTAGAGGGAGCGTGCGATGCTTGATCACATCAACCTTGGAAACACTTCCAACACATATCGTCGGCTCACGTTTAGCTAGTCTCCGTTTATTCCGTAGCTTTTATTTCGAGTTACTAACACTTAGCAACCGAACTGGTATCTAATACCCTGGTGCTACTAGGAGTACTAGTAAAGTACACATTAATATAATGTATATCCAATATACTTCTATCGACCTTGTCAGCCTTCTCATCTACCAAGTATCTAGGGTAATTCTGCTCCGATGGCTGTTCCCCTTATTACGAAGCACTTAGTCTCGGGTTTGGGTTCAACCTTGGGTTTCTTCACTTGGAGCAGCAACTGATTTGCCGTTTCATGAGGTGTCCCTTCTTGCCCTTGCCCTTCTTGAAACTAGTGGTTTCACCAACCATCAACAATTGATGCTCCTTCTTGATTTCTACTTTCGCGGTGTCAAACATCGTGAATACCTCAAGGATCATCATATCTATCCTGATATGTTATAGTTCATCACGAAGCCCTAGCAGCTTGGTGGCAATGACTTTGGAGAAACATCACTATCTCATCATCAAGATCAACTCCCACTCGATTCAAGTGATTGTTGCACTCAGAAAATCTGAGCACAAGCTCAACGATTGAGCTTTTCTCCCTTAGTTTGTAGGCCAAGAAAATCGTCGGAGGTCTTATACCTCTTGGCGTGGGCACGAGCCTGAAATCCCAATTTCAGCCCTCGAAACATCTCATATGTTCATGACGTTTGAAAACGTCTTTGGTGCCTCAACTCTAAACCGTTTAAGCTGGACTATCACGTATTTATCAAAGCGTGTATGTCCGATGTTAAATAACATCCACAAGCGGCGTTTGGGGTTCAGCACACTGGCGGTGCATTAAGGACATAAGCTTTCTCTGTCCGCATAATCGCTCTTTCAACTTTCAACTATATTTTCTCTAGGAACATATCTAAGCAGTGGAACTAAAGCGCGAGCTTCGACATAATTTGCAAAAGGTCTTTTGACTATGTTCAAGATAATTAAGTTCATCTTATGAACTCCCACTCGAATAGACATCCCTCTGGTCATCTAAGTGATTACATGATCCGAGTCAACTAGGCCGTGTCCGATCATCACGTGAGACGGACTAGTCATCATCGGTGAACATCTTCATGTTGATCGTATCTACCATACGACTCATGCTCGACCTTTCGGTCTCGTGTTCGAGGCCATATGCATACATGCTAGGCTCGTCAAGTTAACCCCAAGTGTTTTGGCGTGTGTAAATCTGTCTTACACCCGTTGTATGTGAGCGTAAGAATCCATCACACCCAATCATCACGTGGTGCTTAGAAGCGGCAATTTTAGCAGCGGTGCACAGTTAGGGAGAACACTTCTTGAAATTGTTGTAAGGATCATCTTATTTACTACCGTCGTTCTAAGTAAACAAGATGCATAAACATAATAAACATCACATGCAATTATATAGTAGTGACATGATATGGCCAATATCATATAGCTCCATTGATCTCCATCTTGGGGCTCCATGATCATCATCGTCACCGGCATGACACCATGATCTCCATCATCATGATCTCCATCATCGTGTCTTCATGAAGTTGTCTCGCCAACTATTACTTCTACTACTATGGCTACGGTTAGCAATAAAGTAAAGTAATTACATGGTGTTGTTTAATGACACGCAGGTCATACAATAAATAAAGACAACTCCTATGGCTCCTGCGGTTGTCATACTCATCGACATGCAAGTCGTGAATCCTATTACAAGAACATGATCAATCTCATACATCACATATCATTCATCACATTCTTCTTGGCCATATCACATCACATAGCATACCACGCAAAAACAAGTTAGACATCCTCTAATTGTTGTTTGCATGTTTCTGATGGCTGCTATGGGTTTCTAGCAAACGTTTCTTACCTCATAAAACCACAGCGTGATATGTCAATTGCTATTTACCCTTCATAAGGACCCTTTTCATCGAATCCGTTCCGACTAAAGTGAGAGGCGGCACCGCTAGCCACCTTATGCACCAAGTGCATGTCGATCAGTGGAACCTGTCTCACGTAAAATGCGTGTAAGGTCGGTCCGGGCGCTTCATCCCACAATACCGTCGAAACAAGATTGGAATAGTAACGGTAAGCATTATTGAACAACATCAACGCCCACAACTACTTTGTGTTCTACTCGTGCAAAGAATCTCGCCATAGACCTAGCTCATGATGCCCTTTGTTGGGGAGCGTAGCATAAATTCAAAATTTTCCTCGTGTCACCAAGATCTATCTATGGAGAAACTAGCAGCGAGGAAGGAGAGTGCATCTACATACCCTTGTAGATCGCTAAGCGGAGCGTTCAAGAGAGCGGGGTTGAAGGAGTCGTACTCGTCGTGATCCAAATCACCGGAGATCCTAGTGCGAGCAGACGGCACCTCCGCGTTCAACACACGTACAGCCGGTGGCGTCTCACGCCTTGATCCAGCAAGGAGAGAGGAGAGGTTGAGAAGACTCCATCCAGCAGCAGCACAGGCGTGGTGGTGGTGGAGGAGTGTGGCAATCTTGCAGGCTTCGCCAAGCATCACAAGAGAGGAGGAGGAGGGCGGGGCTGCACCAAGAGGAGAGAACTCATGTGTGTTGGGCAGCCCAAAACCTCAAGTATATATAGGGAAAGGGGCTGCGCCCCTTTGGGTTTCCACCCCAAGGGTGCGGCCAGCCCTAGATGGGACTTGGGGCGGCCAGAGGGGAGGAGTGCCTCCCAAGTCAAGTGGAGGCCCTCCCCCTTAGGGTTTCCCCCTCCCATGCGCATGGGCCTTGGGGGCTGGTGCCCCTGGCCCATTAAGGCTAGGGCGCCCCCCTACAGCCCATGCTACTGTATTGGACATGGTGGAACAATTTCCGGACCTCCGGACCCCTCCGGAATCCTCCGGAACCTTCTGGAAGCTTCCCGGTACAATACCGAAAAAACCCGAACTTTTTCCGGAACCCGAACAACAACTTTCCATATATAAATCTTTACCTCCGGACCATTCCGGAACTCCTCGTGACGTCAGGGATCTCATCAGGACTCGAACAACATTCGGTAACCACATACAAACTTCCTTTATAACCCTAGCGTCATCAGACCTTAAGTGTGTACACCCTACGGGTTCGGGAGACATGTAGACATGACCGAGGCGTTCTCGGTCAATAACCAACAGCGGGATCTGGATACCCATGTTGGCTCCCACATGTTCCACGATGATCTCATCGGATGAACCACGATGTCAAGGACTCAATCGATCCGTATACAATTCCCTTTGTCTAGCGGTATTGTACTTGCCGAGATTCGATCGTCGGTATCCGATACCTTGTTCAATCTCGTTTCCGGCAAGTCTCTTTACTCGTTCGTAACACATCATCCGTGATCAACCCATTGGTCACATTGTGCACATATGATGATGTCCTACCGAGTGGGCCAGAGATACCTCTCTGTTTACGGAGTGACAAATCCATCTCGATTCGTGCCAACCCAGAGACACTTTCGGAGATACATGTAGTGCACCTTTATAGTCACCCGATTCGTTGTGAGGTTTGGTACACCCAAAGCATTCCTATGGTATCCGGGAGTTGCACAATCTCATGGTCTAAGGAAAAGATACTTGACATTAGAAAAGCTTTAGCATACAAACTACGATCTTTGTGCTAGGCTTAGTATTGGGTCTTGTCCATCACATCATTCTACTAATGATGTGATCCCGTTATCAATGACATCCAATGTCCATGGTTAGGAAACCGTAACCATCTGTTGATCAACGAGCTAGTCAATAGAGGCTTACTAGGGACATGGTGTTGTCTATGTATCCACACATGTATCTGAGTTTCCTATCAATACAATTATAGCATGGATAATAAACGATTATCGTGAACAAGGAAATATAATAATAACTAATTTATTATTGCCTCTAGGGCATATTTCCAACATATGGTGCATTATATAAACCGAGGCCAGGCTAGTCGATAGAGATATACAACAATCATACCATAGGCTAGCCTCTAGGGTTTAGCCTCTCTGATCTCGTGGTAGATCTACTCTTGTACTACCCATATCATCAATATTAATCAAGCAGGAGTAGGGTTTGACCTCCATCGAGAGGGCCCGAACCTGGGTAAAAACAGCGTGTCCCTTGTCTCCTGTTACCATCCGCCTAGACGAACAGTTCGGGACCCCCTACCCGAGATCCGCCGGTTTTGACACCGACAATGAGGGTACAACATAACTATCCACTATATCAACAATGAATCATATCCAAATGAGCATAGTGTAATGACGAGCATGAGTATCACAAGTACAACACTACTCATAGAAACCTAGCATGACCACTAGCATCAACAATAAATATCACGCAAGACATATCAACAATGCTACCATGCAATCATTTAACCAACTGGATGCAAAGGGACATGCATAATGACGGCGCTCAGAACATACGTTAGTCATGCACCGAAGGCCATCACCAACATCAACATGTACTACTAGCAAGCATAAGCATATGAAAGGAATACTAGCAACTAGCAGGGCATGATAACCAGGTGCATAACAACATAGCAAGAAGGTAAGCACTAACCCAGAAGCATTATCGAAACAACGATAACCACATTTTAAACAAGCACACATTTAATAAATATTCAATTTGAAAACCATGGCTACTGCATGACTATGATGCAAGTGGGTACTGTGGCTTGCCTGGGGTGAACAAGGCACCGGGAAGGAGTGCGGTGAAGCCGCAGAAAGATTTGCCGGAAACAGTTCTCTCTCGGAGGGGTTGTTTACGTGCAAGGGCAAAAAGGTCATTTTCACAGTGCCAAACGATGGTGGAAATGAAACCAACAGAACGGGCTCAACGAAACGAAGAAGTGGGCTTTGGAATCACCTCATTTGGAGTTGGGAGTAAAAAGATATGAGTGTTTGACTGCCAGGGACCTATCTGTAAAAATATATCCACAAACAGGCCCAGAGAGAGAAAGCGAGCGCCTTTCGACGAATCGCCTCTGGTGAGAAAACGTAAACTGGACCGCCATGAGCCCGAGTATGCTTTACGTATAGGGAAGACATATTCCAGCGAATATGCTTCCACTATCCTAGTCGTGAGGCGGGGCCGACTCTGTCTCGGCCGGCTGGTGGTGGGGCCGTGGGGTCCTGGCGCTAGTCAACTCCCTCCTCCCGCGTCCTCCTTCTTCTTCCCCGCGCCTGCTCGCTGGACAGGGAGTGGGTCGACGGCGCCGGAGCTCGCCCGGCCGACTCCGGCCATCCCGAGCCGTGCAAAGCCGCGCCCGGCAGGCTCGGGAGGCAGGCCCGCACCCAGAGGATCTGCCTTGCGCCGGAGAATAGCGGAGCAGACGGAACAGAGAGCCGCGGTGGAGGGGAGCTTCGGCCTCCGTGGAGTTCGTGGCAAACAACCACGGGAGGAGGAGGAGATGTGTTGGGGTGGCTCCGGAGTGAGGATGGAGGTCTTTGGTGGTGGTAGTTGAGGGGGAGGAGCTCGGTCTTGAGCCAATCGAGGAGAATGTCCGCGGCGGCCATGGCGGCCAACCGTGGCAATGAGAGGCTCTGGAGTCGAACGGATGGGTCAGGGAGGGTTCTGGGAGTGAGGGGAGGCCGATGTTGTGCTCGAAGGGCTCGGGGAAGGCCTATATATAGGCGGGCGAGATGTGCCACTTGGCGTCGCCATGCACGGACCTGCGGCCGGCGCCCGGACCTATGTGCACGCAGCGCATTGGCTCGTCGGGAAAGGCGGCAGGAGGCAGGAGGAGCCCACAGGCGAGAGGAGCCCACAGACACGGGAGGAAGAAGACGGCGATGAACAGAGCCAATTGGCCACTGTTCACCCATGGTCACGCGGCGGCGAGCATCGGTGAGGAAGCATACGGAGGGGGAGAGGGGCCGAGGGCAACGGCGATGACGATATGCAGCCACTGGACATGCTCACACGCGCGAAGACGACGAGTGGGAGCGGTGCCAAAGCACAAACGGTACTATGGGCACGCCACAGCGCACAGAGCGCGTGCACAGGCACGCCATTGTCGTGGTCACCACACAAACGAGGGCATTCAATGCTCAAAAGCAGCCAAAACATTGTCTACCTGATAGTCCTTCCAAAGTACTCCCTCCGTTCGGAATTACTTGTCTCGGAAATGGATGTATCTAGAACTAAAATACGTCTAGATACATCCATTTCTGCATTCAATAATTCAACGAAAAAATGAGTTATAACTTGGTGGTGTCTTGGTCAAAAGTTATATGGTTAACTGGTAAACAACCTCTGAAGTTTACTGCCGGAAACTTGATCGTGTACTGCTGCTCAACAGGGAGGAGATTGGGTCAAATGGAGTCGTATTGGAGGTTTAGCTAAGGAAGAACTACAGTCCTGGAGGTTTAGAGAAGAAATGGACCAATAAATAATAGGGTTGCTTTGAAACTGCATTTTTGGTCCAGAAACTTGATTTGGATGATGCACTCACATGGAGTTATGGAATGGGATGCAACTTGGCAAATCCTCGTGATATGGACATATAAAGATGCTGTAAAAATCTAATACCAAATGGAAAATCCAAAATGGTACTTGCTTTACAAACATCATTTCTGTCCAGAATCTTGGAAAAATTCTAGAGAAATAATGGCTAGATGAACCATGCCCAAAAGGGTGGAGGTTGGTTATATGGATAATAGAAGGCCTAGAAAAACTGGCAGCCAAAATGGAGCAAGATAAAGTATACTTGCTTCACAAACTAAAATTTTGGACAGAATCAAAGAATTGAATATGAGCTCACATGGAGGCATTACATGAGCTCTACTTTGGTGGAGGGCTATGATATGATGATATGAGGGATCATGCAAAATGGCAACTCATTTGGATATGCCTAGCTTGCACCTCCTTCACAAAGCTTCTTTCTGGATAGAAACTTTGAAAAAACATAATTAAATAATTACAAGGAAAATGAGGTTGCATTTTGGCATGTGGCAATGATATGGACATGAAAAGGTGTCCAAGGAGTTTGATGTCAATTGAAATGGTGTCTGGAACTCTGGGTACCAGAGCATCACTCTGCTGAGACAGAGATGACGCCGAACACCAAAGAGCAGACATGCTAAGAAGGAGGGTGCAGGCGGTGGACCAAAAACGATGCCGCCTACACTCACAAGATTAACCGTGAGTGACAAAATAACAATCTATATGCATGCTATGAGACAAAAAAATGCAACAATCAAGTTCAACAAACCAACTAGGGTCTATACTACCGCTTTCTAACGTTCGCGCAGGCTAGGGCATCCTACAGCCAGACCTGCTCTGATACCAAGCCTGTGGCACCCCGGCTCATAGAAAACCGGAACGCCCTGTATTCCAGCCCAAAGATCGAGGAGAAGTCTTCTGGAATACGACACTGCTTAGCATAGAACAAACCAACTTTCTATTATTACACGAACGTGAATACAAGGTCTCCGATATTACAATGAATAACATGGGCACGACGACACTACGCCATCCTCAGTTGCTCTATGCAAGCAGCAGAACAACTCGAAGCAGCGGAAAAACTATTGGCAGCGGAACAACGAACAGCGATGATGGACTCCACTCCGCAGGGACTCTGGTTGGAACACTTATCCTAGCTCGCGAACACAGGAACAACACCAAACAAGCAAGCAATCTAGGCACGACCTGCAAGCTGGCATGATGCCCCAGGTCAGTACATAGAATGTACTTGCAAGCTCACAATTAACCAGAAGCATTCAAGACAAACAACAGCATGGCAATTACAGGTTACGCAGGAATTATCATGAGATCATCAGAATAACATGGATGAACAACATGGACATGATACAAGTATAACAACATGAGCATGGCATGAACATATAGATCTGACGCTGCTAGCATGCAACATGATGACACTATATGCACTATTTATTCTGCTCGGGTTACTACATAACCATCACATGCATCACTTACCAACCTCGGACATCACACGATCATCTCAGGATCAAATCAAGCTTGGTATAAACAATATCGTAGTAGTCATTAAATGACCACAAGGAGCTTGATCTTTACCCATGATTCTCGCACAACATCACGAATATCCAACAACTCGGTATCCTCGATACCACGGTGATCATTTCGGCGATCACAACCATGACCAACACTTGGTCTCAAACGGTAATCTTTCTGGCGATCACAACCAACTTATCTCATCGTCGAACCACGGTTGTCATTAATCAATTTATTATTAATATTGTTGACTCAAGGTGGGACCGACACGAACTGGGCCCTTATCCGCGGGCGCGACTATCAATAGATTTAATATACACTCTGCAGAGGTTAGTACACTGTACCCACACCACGGAACCCATGGCCTCACACTCCCATTCGGGTGGACCAACGGCGTTCTGACAAAACCGATCTACTGCCATGACACTCTCCCGGCCACTCCGACTCACTCCCCATTGGGCTAGTCCTGGGTGGCCCCGTGTCTAGCAAAGACATAACCACCACCGTCGTGGTCCGTCCCAAACAGGGACAAAAGCGCTTATCATCCAACCTATGGGCACACAAGGTTATGTCCGCCTACCTGATCAGGGTAAGCACGCCCAAAACCTTCCCTAGTTGGAGGCACCGGTGAGAGGCACGACAATAGACCCAGTTAGGACCTCCCCATAAGGTAAGCGTGGTTGCACTGGTCAGTTTCGATATGGTGGCACCATGACTCAGCCAGCAGTTGTTCAAGTTCAATTTAATCAGGTTAAACTTGAATGCAATATGCTGAGCCATGATAAAATAACATGGTGCAATGACAATGCATGAGTATGATATCAACATAAGCATGAGGGTACAACATAACTATCCACTATATCAACAATGAATCATATCCAACTAAGCATAGTATAATGACGAGCATGAGTATCACAAGTACAACACTACTCATAGAAACCTAGCATGACCACTAGCATCAACAATAAATATCATGCAAGACATATTGTCGGTGGAAACGACACCTATGGGATCACAAGGATCTCTACTGCGGTTGCGGGGCGCGGGGTTGAGAGAAGAGCGGATCTGACGGAGAAGTGCAGCGGTTCGTTTATCCAGGTTAAGACGCGAGGATCGTAAAACCCTAGTCCTGCTTTGGTGGATGTATTCTGAGTTCTTCACTAGCTACGGGGTGTAACGAGTTCCAAAATCCTGAATCCTTCTCACAGTAGCCTCGGGCCTCCTTTTATAAGAAAAGGGTCGCCATACGTGGCAAGCAGGAGGTGGAAAAATACTGATGCCGAGGTTATCCCTTGTATTACAGGACAAGATGCATTTAACGCATCGCTTAGGTGTCCTCTTGCTTTATCGGGGGCGGGGATAGAGCACGTCCCGTCCGTTGCCGCCTCGCCTGGCTTCGACACGCGCCCTGGCCGGCGGTGCGGGTGGCGCCATGTAGGCAGGCAGGCAGATGATATGGCGCGGTGGTAGAGTCTTCACGAAGATCTACATGCCACCAGGCAGGTGCTTGCTGAGTTGGTGTAGAGGCTGATCGTCTCCACGCAGGTGCGTGCCCAGCTGGTCGGGCTGGCAGCTGCTTGGTGACGGTCGGTGGGATCTTGGTTGATGCGGGCCTAGAAGTGGCCTGTTGACGTCCTCAGCAAGGGCCTTGCCGGGGCCCCGGCAAGGGTCTTGCCGTGGCGCTTGTTGTCGTCCCCGGCAAGGCACCTGCCGGGGGCCTTGTGGTTATCCTTGGCTAGAATCCTGCCAAGGGTCGTCTTCATCTGGTCTTGTACGTTTATGATCTTGACGAAGATCTGCATGCCACCAAGGAGGCGTCTCCCGAGCCCTTGCCTCAACATAGTAGATTACGCTAGAGGTTGTGGGATCAAGGGTGACACGCTCTATTTGTGTGGGGCGAGCTGCCCCAGCAAGGGTCTTGCCGGGGCTGCCAAAGCTATGCCCGGCAAGGGTCTTGCCGGGGGATCCTGCTTCGTCCCTCCGCTTCTTGTGCTTTTTAGCCTTGGCCTGGTCTTACCCTGGCTCACCTCCCTTGCTCTGCTTGGTGCGACCGTGGGCGCGGCTCTGACTGCCCGTGCACCCCTCTTTTTGTACATCGACAGGAGCCCCCGGGCCTGGGATGCACATAAGCATGATGCGTTGTTGGGCTAGGCCCAGAACGGTGCGCGGGCAGGCAGGGCAGTTTTTACTGCGGTAAAACTTTTCGCGCGCTGCGCTCTCCACGACCCGCGCGTACGGTGTGGCGTGGAGGGGCGTGCGTGACGTGGGAGGCATGCGTGGGGCGGTTTCCGCACGCATGCGTCACGTCGTAGTGAAGAGCGTCCCGCGCCTTCCCCGTAAAAAGAGGGAGGCGTGGAGGCGCGGCTCATCTACTAAACATGGCTAGGGCGCGGTCTTCAAGGCGTCCGCTCCCCACGACCACGGGGTGGGGAGAGGTTGCTTCGCCTATCCCCTCAGTTCTGCACGTCCGCCACACGTCCCCCATGCACTTGGGGTCTCAAGCGGCGGGGGCGGGAAACCGGGCCGTCGCTGGTGGGGGCAGCGGGTCGGTCCCGATTCCATGCGCCTCTGGTGGCTGGATTGGTCGCACGGGGTGGCCGAGGCCCCAACTCCGCCTCTTTATAAAGAGGGGAAGGGAGCGGCATTCCACATTCTTCCATCACCCATCTTCTTCTACTTCTCTGCTTGTTTCTCCCTCTTGCTGTGACGAGAGGAGGCGCGGGTTCTTCAACAGTGGCGGCAAGGGTCGCAGCTCTGTTGGGGAACGTAGTAATTTCAAAAATTTTCCTACGATCACGCAAGACCATGGTGATGGCATAGCAGAGAGGAGAGTGTCCGTCCACGTACCCTCGTGAACCGAAAGCGAGCGTTATAACAGCGCTGTTGATGTAGTCGTGCGTCTCCACGATCCGACCGATCCAAGCACGAGCGTCACGGCACCTCCGAGTTCTGCACACGTTCAGCTCGATGGCGATCCCGGGCTCCGATCCAGCAAAGCGTCGGGAAGGAGTTCCGTCGGCCTGACAGCGTGGTGGCGATCTTGATGTTCTACCGTCGCGGGGCTTCGCCTAAGCACCGCTACAATATGACCGAGGTGGAATATGGTGGAGGGGCACCGCTGCAGCTAAGGAGCGATCACGAAGATCAACTTGTGTGTCATGGGGTGCCCCCTGCCCCGTATATAAAGGAGCAAGGAGGAGGTGGCGGCCCAAGGGAGGCGCGCAAGGGGAGTCCTACTCCCACGGAGAGTGAGACTCCTCCTTTCCTAATAGGAGTAGGAGAAAAAGAAGGGGAAAAGAAGAAGGGTGCGGCCCTTCCCTAGTCAATTCGGACTAGGCCTTGAAGCGCGCGGCCTGCCCTAGGCAGCCCTCTCTCTTTCCCGCAGGGCCCAATAAGGCCCAATACTTCTCCCGGCGAATTCCCGTAACTCTCCGGTACTCGAAAAATACCGAATCATTGGAACCTTTCCGAACTCTGAATATAGTCGTCAATATATCGATCTTTACGTCTCGACCATTTGAGACTCCTCGTCATGTCCCGATCTCATCCGGGACTCCGAACTCCTTGGTACATCAAAACTCATAAACTCATAATATAAGCATCATCGAAACCTTAGCGTGCGGACCCTACGGGTTCGAGAACTATGTAGACATGACCGAGACATCTCTCGGTCAATAACCAATAGCGGGACCTGGATGCCCATATTGGCTCCTACATATTCTCGAAGATCTTTATCGGTCGAGACCGCATAACAACATCGTTGTTCCCTTTGTCATCGGTATGTTACTTGCCGAGATTCGATCGTCGGTATCAATACCTAGTTCAATCTCGTTCTTGGCAAGTCTCTTTACTCGTTCCGTAATACATCATCTCACAACTAATACATTAGTTGCAATGCTTACAAGGCTTATGTGCATTACCGAGAGGGCCGGAGATACCTCTCCGACAATCGGAGTGACAAATCCTAATCTTGAAATATGCCAACCCAACATGTACCTTGGAGACACCTGTAATGTACCTTTATAATCACCCAGTTATGTTGTGACGTTTGGTAGCACCCAAAGTGTTCCTCGAGCAAGCGGGAGTTGCATAATCTCATAGTCATAGGAACATGTATAAGTCATGAAGAAAAGCACTAGCAACAAACTATACGATCAGGTGCTATGCTAATGGAATGGGTCATGTCAATCAGATCATTCAACCAATGATGTGATCCCGTTAATCAAATAACAACTCCTTGTTCATGGTTAGGAAACATAACCATCTTTGATTAACGAGCTAGTCAAGTAGAGGCATACTAGTGACACTCTGTAGGTTTATGTATTCACACATGTATTATGTTTCCGGTTAATACAATTCTAGCATGAATAATAAACATTTATCATGATATAAGGAAATAAATAATAACTTTATTATTGCCTCT
The DNA here is from genome assembly GCA_021605205.1 of Aegilops longissima. Lineage (NCBI taxonomy): Eukaryota > Viridiplantae > Streptophyta > Magnoliopsida > Poales > Poaceae > Aegilops > Aegilops longissima. Next base: position 48,725 of record JAHIAM010004495.1, on the reverse strand, counting down.
AGGGCATATTTCCTTCAGTCTCCCACTTGCACTAGAGTCAATAATCTAGATCACATCACCATGTGATTAACATCGATAGTTCACATCATCATGTGATTAACACCCATAATTCACATCGCCATGTGACCAAGACCCAAAGGGTTTACTAGATTCAGTAATCTAGTTCACATCGCTTATGTGATTAACACCCAAAGAGTACTAAGGTGTGATCATGTTTTGCTTGTGAGAGAATTTTAGTCAACGGGTCTGACATATTCAGATCCGTATGTATTTTGCAAACTTCTATGTCAACAATGCTCTGCACGGAGCTACTCTAGCTAATTGCTCCCACTGTCAATATGTATCCAGATTGAAACTTAGAGTCATCTGGATTAGTGTCAAAACTTGCATCGACGTAACACTTTACGATGAACCTTTTGTCACGTCCATAATCGAGAAACATATCCTTATTCCATTAAGGATAATTTTGACCGCTGTCCAGTGATCTATTCCTAGATCACTATTGTACTCCCTTGCCAAAACCAGTGCAGGGTATACAATAGATCTGGTACACAGCATGGCATACTTTATAGAACCTATGGCCAAGGCATAGGGAATGACTTTCATTCTCTTTCTATCTTCTGCCGTGGCCGGGTTTTGAGTCTTACTCAATTTCACACCTTTGTAACACAGGCAAGAACTCTTTCTTTGACTGTTCCATTTTGAACTACTTCAAAATCTTGTCAAGGTATGTACTCATTGAAAAAACTTATCAAGCGTCTTGATCTATCTCTATAGATCTTAATGCTCAATATGTAAGCAGCTTCACGAGGTCTTTCTTTGAAAAACTCCTTTGAAACACTCCTTTATGCTTTGCGAATAATTCTACATTATTTCCGATCTACAATATGTCATTCACATATACTTATCGAAATCTGTAGTGCTCCCACTCACTTTCTTGTAAATACAGGCTTCACATGAAGTCAGTATAAAACTATATGCTTTGATCACACTATCAAGCGTTTATTCAACTCGAGATGCTTGCACCAGTCCATAGATGGATCATTGGAGCTTGCACATTTTGTTAGCTCCTTTAGGATTGACAAAACCTTCTGGTTGCATCATATACAACTCTTCTTTAATAAATCCATTAAAGAATGTATTTTTGACATCCATTTGCCAGATTTCATAAAATGTGGCGATTGCTAACATGATTCGGACAGACATAAGCATCGCTACAGTTGAGTAAATCTCATTGTAGTCAACACTTTGAACTTGTCGAAAACCTTTCTGCGACAAGTCGAGCTTTGTAGATAGTAATACTACTATCAGCATCTGTCTTCCTCTTGAAGATCCATTTATATAATATGGCTTGCCGATCATCGAACAACTCCATCAAAGTCCACACTTTGTTCTCATATATGGATCCCATCTCAGATTTCATGGTCTCAAACCATTTCGCGAATCTGGGCTCATCATCGCTTCCTCATAGTTCGTGGGTTCATCATGGTCTAGTAACATGACTTCTAGAATAGGATTACCGTACCACTCTGTGCGGATCTTACTCTGGAAGACCTCACGAGGTTTAGTAACAACTTGATCTGAAGTTTCATGATCATCATCATTAACTTCCTCACTAATTGGTGTAGGAATCACTTTGGAACCGATTCTGTGATGAACTACTTTCCAATAAGGGAGAAGGTACAATTACCTCATCAAGTTCTACTTTCCTCCCACTCACTTCTTTCGAGAGAAACTTCTTCTCTAGAAAGGATCCATCTTAACAACAAATATCTTGCTTTGGATCTGTGATAGAAGGTGTACCCAATAGTTACCTTTGGGTATTCTATGAAGACGCATTTCTCGATTTGGGTTTGAGCTTATCGGTGAAAACTTTTTCACATAAGCATCACAACTCAAACTTTAAGAAATGACAGTTTAGGTTTCTTGCTAAACCATAGTTCATACGGTGTCATCTCAGCGGATTTAGATGGTGCCCTATTAAGCGTGAATGCAGCTGTCTTTAATGCATAACCCCAAAGCGATAGTGGTAAATCGGTAAGATACATCATAGATCGTACCATATCAAAATAAAATACGATTCTGACGTTCGGACACACCATAATGTTGTGGTGTTCCGGTGGCGTGAGCTGTGAAACTATTCCACATTGTTTTCATTGAAGACCAAACTCGTAACTCAAATATTCATCTCCACGATCAGATCGCGAAACTTTATTTTCTTGTTGCGATGATTTTCCACTTCACTCTGAAATTCTTTGAACCTTTCAACTATTTCAGACTTTTGTTTCATCAAGTAGATATACCCATATCTACTCAAATCATCTTGTGAAGGTCGAAAAATAACGATACTTGCCACGAGCATCAACATTCATTGGATCGCATACATCGGTATGTATTATTTCCAATAAGTCGGTAGCTTGTTCCATTGTTCGGAGAACGGAGTTTTAGTCATCTTGCCCAAATGGCATGGTTACGCAAGCATCAAATGATTCATAATCAAGTGATTCCAAAAGTCCATCGGCATGGAGTTTTCTTCATCGCTTTACACCAATATGACCTAAGCGGCGATGCCACAAATAAGTTGCACTATCATTATTAACTTTGCATCTTTTGGCATCAATATTATGAATATGTGTATCACTACGATCGAGATCCAATAAACTATTTTCATTGGGTGTATGACCATCGAAGGTTTTATTCATTTAAACAGAACAACAATTATTCTTTGACTTTAAATGAACAACCGTTTTGCAATAAACATGATCAAATCATATTCATGCTCAACGCAAACACCAAATAACATTTATTTAGGTTTAACACTAATCTCGAAAGTATAGGGAGTGTGCGATGATGATCATATCAATCTTGGAACTACTTCCAACACTTATCGTCACTTCTCCTTCAACTAGTTTCTGTTCATTCTGCAACTCCCGTTTCGAGTTACTACTCTTAGCAACTAAACCAGTATCAAATACTGAGGGGTTGCTATGAACACTAGTAAAATACACATCAATAATCTGTATATCAAATATATCTTTGTTCACTTTGCCATCCTTCTTATCCGCCAAATACTTGGGGTAGTTCCGCTTCCAGTGACCAGTTCCATTGCAGCAAAAGCACTTAGTCTCAGGCTTAGGTCCAGACTTGGGCTTCTTCACTCGAGCAGCAACTTGCTTGCCGTTCTTCTTGAAGTTCCCCTTCTTCCTTTTGCCCTTTTCCTTGAGACTAGTGGTCTTGTCAACCATCAACACTTGATGTTTTTCTTGATTTCTACCTTCGACGATTTTAGCATCGCGAAGAGCTTGAGAATCTTTTTCGTCATCCCTTGCATACTATAGTTCATCACGAAGTTCTACTAACTTAGTGATGGTGACTAGAGAATTCTGTCAATCACTATCTTATCTGGAAGATTAACTTCCACTTGATTCAAGCAATTGAAGTACTCAGACAATCTGAGCACATGCTCACTAGTTGAGCGATTCTCCTCCATCTTTTAGCTATAGAACTTGTTGGAGACTTCATATCTCTCAACTCGGGTATTTGCTTGAAATATTAACTTCAATTCTGGAACATCTCATATGGTCCATGACGTTCAAAACATCTTTGAAGTCCCGATTCTAAGCCGTTAAGCATGGTGCACTAAACTATCAAGTAGTCATCATATTGAGCTATTAAACGTTCATAACGTCATATCTGCTCATATTGAGCTAATAAGCGTTCATAACGTCGCATCTGCTCCTGCAATAGGTCTGTCACCTAGCGGTGCATTAAGGACATAATTCTTCTGCGCAGCAATGAGGATAAACCTCAGATCACGGATCCAATCCGCATCATTGCTACTAACATCTTTCAATACAATTTTCTCTAGGAACACATATGAAAACATAGGGAAGCAACAACGCGAGCTATTGATCTACAACATAATTTGCAAAATACTACCAGGACTAAGTTCATGATAAATTAAAGTTCAATTAATCATATTACTTAAGAACTCCCACTTAGAAAAATATCCTCAATTCTCTAAGTGTTTGCGTGATCCATATCAACTACACCATGACCGATCATCACGTGTGATGGAGTAGTTTCAATGGTGAACATCAATATGTTGATCATATCTACTATATGATTCACGCTCGACCTTTCGGTCTCCGTGTTCGAGGTCATATCTTATATGCATAGCTCGTCAAGTATAACCTGAGTATTCTGCGTGTGCAACTGTTTTGCACCGTTGTATTTGAGCGTAGAGCCTATCACACCCGATCATCACGTGGTGTCTCGGCCACGAAGAACTTTCGCATAGCGGTGCATACTCGGGAGAACACTTCTTGATAATTTAGTAAGGGATCATCTTATAATGCTACCGTCAATCAAAGCAAAATAAGATGCATAAAGGATTAACATCACATGCAATCAATATAAGTGATATGATATGGCCATCATCATCTTGTGCTTGTGATCTCCATCTCGAAGCTTACCGTCATGATCACCATCGTCACCGGTAGCGACACCTTGATCTCCATCGTAGCATCGTTGTCGTCTCGCCAACTATTGCTTCTCGACTATCGCTACTCCTTAGTGATAAAGTAAAGCAATTACATGGCGTTGCATTTCATACAATAAGCGACAACCATATGGCTCCTGCCGATTGCCGATAACTTCGGTTACAAAACATGATCATCTCATACAATAAAGTATAGCATCACGTTTGACCACATCACATCACATCATGCCCTGCAAAAACAAGTTAGGCGTCCTCTACTTTGTTGTTGCAAGTTTTACGTGGCTGCTACGGGCTGAGCAAGAACCGTTCTTACCTCGCATCAAAACCACAGCGATACTTCGTCAAATAGACTCCGTTTTAACCTTCTCAAGGACGGGCGTAGCCACTCGATTCAACTAAAGTGAGAGAGACAGACACCCGCCAGATCACCTTTAAGCAGCGAGTGCTCACAGCGGTGAAACCAGTCTCGCGTAAGCGTCTGCGTAATGTCGGTCCGGGCGCTTCATCTCACAATACCGCTGAACCAAAGTATGACATGCTGGTAGGTAGTATGACTTGTATCGCCCACAACTCACTTGTGTTCTACTCGTGCATATGACATCAGCGCATAAAACCAGGCTCGGATGCCACTTTGTTGGGGAGCGTAGTAATTTCAAAAATTTCCTACGATCACGCAAGACCATGGTGATGGCATAGCAGAGAGGGGAGAGTGTCCGTCCACGTACCCTCGTGAGACCGAAAGCGAAGCGTTATAACAACGCGGTTGATGTAGTCGTCGTCTCCACGATCCGACCGATCCAAGCACCGAGCGTCGGCACCTCCGAGTTCTGCACATTCAGCTCGATGGCGATCCCGGGCTCCGATCCAGCAAAGCGTCGGGAAGGAGTTCCGTCGGCCGACGGCGTGGTGGCGATCTTGATGTTCTACCGTCGCGGGGCTTCGCCTAAGCACCGCTACAATATGACCGAGGTGGAATATGGTGGAGGGGGCACCGCACACGGCTAAGGCGATCACGAAGATCAACTTGTGTGTCATGGGGTGCCCCCTGCCCCGTATATAAAGGAGCAAGGAGGAGGTGGCGGCCCAAGGAGGAGGCGCGCAAGGGGAGTCCTACTCCCACCGAGTAGGACTCCTCCTTCCTAATAGGAGTAGGAGAAAAGAAGGGAAAAGAAGAAGGGTGCGGCCCCTTCCCTAGTCAATTCGGACTAGGCCTTGAGAAGCGGCGGCCTGCCCTAGGCAGCCCTCTCTCTTTCCCTTGAGGCCCAATAAGGCCCAATACTTCTCCCGGCGAATTCCGTAACTCTCGGTACTCAAAAATACCGAATCATTGGAACCTTTCCGAACTCTGAATATAGTCGTCAATATATCGATCTTTACGTCTCGACCATTTGAGACTCCTCGTCATGTCCCGATCTCATCCGGGACTCCGAACTCCTTGGTACATCAAAACTCATAAACTCATAATATAAGCATCATCGAAACCTTAAGCGTGCGGACCCTACGGGTTCGAGAACTATGTAGACATGACCGAGACATCTCTCGGTCAATAACCAATAGCGGGACCTGGATGCCCATATTGGCTCCTACATATTCTCTGAAGATCTTTATCGGTCGAGACCGCATAACAACATACGTTGTTCCCTTTGTCATCGGTATGTTACTTGCCCGAGATTCGATCGTCGGTATCCAATACCTAGTTCAATCTCGTTACTGGCAAGTCTCTTTACTCGTTCCGTAATACATCATCTCACAACTAATACATTAGTTGCAATGCTTGCAAGGCTTATGTGCATTACCGAGAGGGCCCAGAGATACCTCTCCGACAATCGGAGTGACAAATCCTAATCTTGAAATATGCCAACCCAACATGTACCTTCGGAGACACCTGTAATGTACCTTTATAATCACCCGATTCGTTGTGACGTTTGGTAGCACTCAAAGTGTTCCTCGGGCAAGCGGGAGTTGCATAATCTCATAGTCATAGGAACATGTATAAGTCATGAAGAAAAGCACTAGCAACAAACTATACGATCAGGTGCTATGCTAATGGAATGGGTCATGTCAATCAGATCATTCAACCAATGATGTGATCCCGTTAATCAAATAACAACTCCTTGTTCATGGTTAGGAAACATAACCATCTTTGATTAACGAGCTAGTCAAGTAGAGGCATACTAGTGACACTCTGTAGGTTTATGTATTCACACATGTATTATGTTTCCGGTTAATACAATTCTAGCATGAATAATAAACATTTATCATGATATAAGGAAATAAATAATAACTTTATTATTGCCTCTAGGGCATATTTCCTTCAAGCTCGTCAGCGCGTCCCTCCAACTCCCGAGCCCGAGGCGGTGGAGCCGGCTACGAGAGGGAGAGGGAGGGGGCGCGGTCGGGGTCGCCATGGTGGTCGGGGCAGAGGAGGTCGAGGCAGAGCGGTGGCTGTGCTTCCACAAACGGTCTCTCCTGTGATGGAGGGCCACGTCGGGTACCAGCCCCGTGAATTCTTCATCAGGCTGCGCCGACCACCGCGCCGTCGTCTTCGTCTCCCCACCCCCTTTGCTGCGGAGATGGAGCTCGACCCGCCCCAGACCCTCAAATTGCAGATGAGCGGCTGCGGGATCAGTGGCACGTGGGTCCGTGTCGACTTCCCTGGTCCTCATGTGATGTACCTCCGTCGGGGATGGAAAACGTTTGCTCGTATCTATAGCCTGAAGGTGGGGCTCGTCCTTTTCTTCAAGTTAATGGAGGGCGGCATGCTCTCCGTCAAGGTCTTTGGAGATCTTGGAACTCGCCTGAAGTGCTGCATGGAGAGCTCCTCCGATGATGAAGATTCCTCCTCGAGCGAGAGTGACGAGGAGAACAGCGACAACAACGACGAGGGTAGTAGGCGGCAGGATGACGGGTCCGACTAGGTGTCGGTCTCATCGTCCAGGGGCGACGTTGGCAGTAGCAGCATCTGCACCGAGCCCCTCGAACTTCTCGGGGCCGTCTCCTTGGGCGGGCGTGAAAAAAGCGAGGGAAAGCGAAGAAGGCGGATGGCGGGCCGTCAACTTCGAATCTGTGAACGCAGGCGCCTTCGTCGCGTATTGTCGGTCCTGCCGCCTCGTCTTCCAGCTCTTCCACCGTCATCATCATTACCAGCCTCTCGTCGGGGTGGCCGCCGGGATGTTCTCCCAGTGCCTTATGCTGCTCGTACTTCGCCTAGGCGCTCCTTTCGCCCTTTTGCCATCTTGCTCTGCTTCCTGAGGAGAGGGACAAGAAAGGGATCATGGGCACCTTATCTTTTTTTAGTTTGTAAGCCTACAGGCCCTTGTTAAATTTAAAACTTGTAATCCCCTTGCTCATGTTTTTCATCTCGCATGAACTGTACCTGTATGGGATGTTTTTAATGAAAAAGGGATGCTTGCCGGGTTTTTTTTTGCGGGTAAATCCCGTGACAAGGAGTGAATCCTTGTTATTGTTTAGGATAAACGCTTTTCGCCCGGCAACAGGCCTTGCCGTCCCCACACTCTGCTCAACCGTTCTCGCGCTCTTGGCGGAGGCAGGGATGAAGTGGGCTTCTGGCTCCTCGCCCCACCTCCTTGCCGCCGATGCTACAACCAAATTCGGACCCGAGAAATAATCCTTCGATATAGGAAAAATGGGGAGCACGGCGGCCTAGAAATAAAAACGAGGTTTCACATACCCCAGGCCGGTTCCGAAATGCATGATAGAGGATAAAAGATTTATCTTGATCTGCACCCCCCGGCAATCTCATCTTGCCGCGGTTGGGTCCTTGTGTTTGTAGCCCCCGGCAACTCTGGTTTGCCGGGGTCGGGGCGCCGGTCCGTTTCCTTCTTTCCGAGTAGCTCAGCAGAAATGCTCATGTGCCCTGCGAACCAAGGGAGGACAGAAAAGGAAAAGATAGACGCGCACTCGACCTCTAGGCTAGGGGTTAGTCGCCGCTAAGGTCTATCAACCCTGACCAAGGAACAGACTCGACCTAGCATGCATGCTATAACTTAGGGCGCCAGCGCTTAATTTATTTATGCTCAGGGTCTGCGCCTGGCTTTATACAAAGGGTTACATGCCTCGCTGGCAAGGCTCGTACAAAAGGTGGCTTGCCGGGGGGCCCGGCAAGCCGCGCCTTATGGGTAAAACTTGCGAAGATGCTAGATGTTCCAGGAATTACTCACCGGAATGGCAACTACGGTCTCCAGGCGGACTGCGCCAGGCCTGGTGACTCGTATTACCCGATAAGGGCCTTCCCACTTTGGCATCAACTTGTTGGTATTCTTGGCCGATCGAACATGCCGAAAACAAGATCACCTTCCTCAAAGCTTCGGGCATGAACCTTGCGGCTATGGTAGCGGCGCAAGGCTTGCTGGTAGCGTGCTGCTCTCACAGCCGCCCGAAGACGACCTTCCTCAAGGAACGTTGCGTCATCTTGCCGCAATCGCTCTTGCTCAAACTCGTCATAAGCGAGCACCCAAGGTGACCCGTATATGAGTTTCGTGGGGAGAACTACTTCTGCCCCGTATACCAGGGCAAAGGGTGTCTGGCCGGTGGCTCAATTTGGCATCGTCCTGATCGACCAAATAACCATTGGTAATTCATCAATCCAACGCCTTCCACTCTTGTGAAGCCTGTCAAAGGTCTTCGTTCTCAGGCCTCGCAGTACTTCAGCATTTGTCCTCTCAGCTTGACCATTGCTTCGCGGGTGAGCAACAGAAGCAAAGTAGACCTTGCTGCCAAGGTCCTAGATATATTGCATGAAGGTGCGGCTCGTGAACTGTGTGTCGTTGTCGGTGATGACCCTGTTGGGCACACCAAAACAGCATACTAATCCTTTGAAGAACTTGACGGCTGACTAGGCTGTAACTTTCCTCACCGCCTCTACCTCCGGCCACTTTGTGAACTTGTCGATTGCGACGTACAAGTACTCAAAGCCCCCAACAGTACGGGGAAAAGGGCCCAATGTATCGAGCCCCCCGGCCGAGAAGGGCCAGGAGAGAGGAATGTTTTGAAGGGCTTGAGCTGGTTGATGAAGCTTCTTTGAATGGAACTGACACGCTTCACACCTTGTGACTAGTGTCATCGCATCCTGGAGGGCAGTGGGCCAGAAGAAGCCTTGTCGAAATGCCTTGCCGGCAAGGGCTCTCGACCCTATGTGGGATCCACATACGCCTCCATGTTTCTCCGCCAACAGTTCCAGTCCTTCCTCTTGGGGGATACACTTCAATTTCACACTGTTCGGCCTTTTCCTGTATAGAACGTCATCGACGAACTGATACATGGCAGACCGACGGGCTACTTTCTCCGCTTCTTCCTGTTCCTCAGGAAGTTCCCCTGTTTGGAGGAATCGGACGGTAGGCTGCGCCCATGCCGGAGCCTGGGCCTCGACGGCGAGGACCAAAGGCATTTCTTCCGTCATAGGGGCGGCTATCTCAACGGCAAGAGCTCGACGCTCTGCTAGAGCTGGTCGTCCTACGACGGGCTTAGTGTCTCCGTCAACATCTTTGCCGCCGGCTCCGGGGAGCTCGGCGGGAAAGTACTTGTCAGGCTCTGATTTCCTTCTCTTGTTCTGCTCTGTCGATGGAGCAACGGATGGCTGAGTCAGCTGAAGCACAAAGGTACCTGGTTCCACAGGCAGCTTGAGAGCAGCGCGCTTTGACAGGTAATCGGTGATGTCATTCTCCGTCCGGGGGACGTGTTCTGCCTGTATACCGTCAAAACGCTCTTCCAGCTTTCTCACTTCATCTACATAGGCCTTCATCAACGGGCTCTAGTAATCTTTGTTGACTTGTTTGACGACGAGTTGCGAGTCGCCCCTGTAGATGAGTTTCTTGATTCCAAGGTCTGCCGCGATCCTAAGACCGGCGAGCAGCCCCACGTACTCGGCAGTATTGTTTGTCGACGTCTCCCTGGGGAAGTGCATTTGGACTACGTACTTGAGGTGTTCTCCGGTGGGCGGGACAAGCAGTACGCCAGCCCCGGCGCCTTGTAAAGTGAAGGCCGCATCAAAGTACATGATCCAGTCGCAACTTGCCTCCTTGCCGGGGAGAGCAGTCTCTTGAACTTCTTCATCAGGCGTTGCAGTCCATTCTGCGACGAACTCCGCCAGGACTCTGCTTTGAATTGTCGAAGTACTCTCGAACTTGAGGCCAAACCTAGACAGCTCCAGTGCCCACTCTACAATCCTTCCAGTTGCGTCTGGATTATGCAATATCCATTGCAGAGGGAGGCGAGTGACGACAGTGAATTCGTGCGCCTGGAAGTAATGACGTAGCTTCCTCGAGGCAATAAGGAGGCCGAAGAGTAGTTTATGCGCACCGGAGTACCTTGATCTAGCCCCCTGCAGGAGGGAGCTAACAAAGTAGACCGGGTGCTGCATCATCTTCTTCCTCGGCGACAGCCTTCCTCAGCTGGCCGTGTCGTCTCTGCACTAATGGCATCAGGCTCCGTGGTTGCTATCACTTCGTCGTCAACTTCCCTCTGCGCCACTAGTGCGGCGCTGACCACTTGGTTCGTTGCTGCCAAGTACAGTAGCAACGGTTCTTGTGGTTTAGGCGCCACACAACTAGTATTGGCGTGGATGAAAGGTACTCTTCAAATCTTGCAGTGCTGCTTCAGCCTCTGGCGTCCACTCCATCGGGCCTGCCTTTTTAAAAATCTTGAAAAAGGGAAGGGCGCGTTCGGCGGATTTGGAGATGAACCTGCTCATGGCAGCGACGCAGCCGGCAAGCCGACGCACATCCTTGACTCGCTTGGGCGCCTCAATCTGCTCTATAGCCTTGGTCTTGTCTGGATTGGCCTCGATCCCACGCTGCGACACAAAGAACCCGAGAAGCTTGCCGGACGGGACGCCAAAGACGCACTTCTCAGGGTTCAACTTGAGGTTGATCTTGTGTAGGTTCGCAAATGTCTCTTGTAAGTCTGGTATGAGGGTCGTCCTGTCCTTGGTTTTGACCACTATGTCATCCATATAAGCCTCCATATTTCTATGGAGCTGGGGTTCAAAACCAATTTGGACCGCCCTTGCAAACGTTGAGCCAGCACTCTTCAACCCGAAAGGCATCCGTATAAAGCAATATGTTCCACGTGGGGTGATGAACGCTGTCTTCTCTTCGTCTTCTCTCGTCATGAAGATCTGATGGTAGCCGGAGTAGGCGTCGAGGAATGATAGCAGATCACACCCAGCCATGGAGTCAACAATCTGGTCAATGCGCGACAACGGGAAGGGGTCCTTGGGACAAGCCTTATTGATATATGTGTAATCAATACACAGCCTCCACTTCCCATTAGCCTTGCGCACTACCACCGGATTGGCCAACCACGTCGGTTGGATCATTCCCCTTACCAAACCTGCTGCTTCCAATTTCCGGATCTCCTCCGTAATGAACTCTTGTCGTTCCAAAGTTTGCTTTCTGACCTTCTACTTGACGGGCCGCGCATGAGGGCAAACAACCAGGTGGTGCTCAATCACCTCCCTAGGAACGCCGGGGATGTCGGATGCTTGCCATGCAAACACATCGACATTCGCCCACAAGAAGGTGACGAGCGCGTCTTCCTATTTGTTGTCAAGGGTGGAGCTTATGGTGAAAGCCCCTCCCGTGCCATCCTCTTTGACGGGCACCTTCTTGGTTTCTGGCGGCGTGGCCCTGGATTTCTTGTTCCTGCCGGTGGAGCTCTCTGGCATGTCCTCGACGGGAGCACTACACTCCGAAGAGGTGCGCTTGCCGGAGTGGGTGCTAGAGGTCTTACCGGTCTTCTTCTTCCCTTCCGGAGCTTCAGCGGCAGGAGCAGGTGCTTTGGCTGCGACGGCTGCTGCAACTGCTTCCTGGTAGAGTTGGTCGGCGCAAATCAGCGCATCCTTCTTGTCAGAGGGGACGGTGATGATTGTCACAGGCCCCGGCATCTTCAATGTATTGTAGGCGTAGTGTGATGCTGCCATGAACTTGGCCAGCGCTGGGCGGCCAAGGATCCTGTTGTAAGGCAAGGGGATCTCGGCGACATCGAACACGATCCTCTCTGTCCTGTAGTTTAGATCACTCCCAAATGTCACAGGCAGCGTGACCTTCCCTTTTGGTTGGCTCCTTCCCGGGTTGATCCCCTGAAACGTGCCCGTTTTTTCGAGGTCTCCGTCGGGAATCTGCAGCTTCCTGATCACGGCAGGCGAGATTAAGTTCAGACCGGCCCCGCCGTCAACTAGCATCTTCGTCACCCTGAGGTTGCGTATTGTTGGCGAAACCAACAACAGCAGGCACCCGACCGCAGTTGTACGATCAGGGTGATCCTCAGTGCCAAAGATGATAGGTGTGCTGGACCACTTCAGTGGCTTCTGGGCATCGACCGACGGCTCTGCTGCTGTAATCTCACGCGCCCACTGTTTGAGCTGGTGGTGAGAAGTATGCATCAAGGCGCCGCCATCGACGCACATGGCCTCCGTAGCTTTCTGAAACTCTTGGTCACCAGACTCGTCGTCTTCTTCATGATCGTCGTCTTCTTGCTTCTTGTCGCGGCCCCGGGCGGGCCACTCTTGCTGTTTATCTTTACCGCGGTGGCTTGCTTAGCCGTCACGCTTCTTGCCGAATCCCTCGGCACCATCCTGGCCCGTCTCCTTGTCCCGCCTTTCATATTCAGCCTTTTGCTTCTCGGCGAGCAGCTCAACCTGTCGGCAGTTCTGGAGGTCATGGCCCTTGGTGCGATGGATCTTGCAGTATTGCTTGTTGGAGTTCCCTGGCTTCTCGGCAGCCGCCAAGGCTTGGCAGGCGACGCACCCGGCAATCTCCTTGCCGGGCTCGTCTGCCTTGGTTTTCTTGGCGATGCCGGCATCATCAGATCCCTCGACAGCAAGCACAACTTTACCCTTACGCTTCCTGTTACGGCGCCGACTTTTCTTCACCGGGGCGGCAGCATCCTCGTCTGAAGAGTTGGTTTCCACGCCGGAATCTTCGCCGGGGTACTTCCTTCCCTCTTCAGCCCGGGCAAATCTGTCGGCAAGAACGTAGAGTTCCGCCACATCCTTCACCTTGTTCATCGCTAGCTCCTCGCGCATTTTGCGGTTGTGCACGTTCTGATGGAACACACTGATGATGGCGGCAGGATGAACATCTGGGATATTGTATTGTACCTGTCTGAATCTCTGTATGTACTTGCGCAGACTCTCACCTTCCTTCTGGGGAATGACATGCAAGTCGCTTGCTTGGCCATGAGCTTGGTGACCTCTCGTAAAGGCGCCAACAAACTCATGGCACAAATCCGACAAAGAAGAAATAGAATCTACTAGCAAGTGCATCAACCATGACATGGCGTTGGGCTTAAGGGCCAATGGAAAGTAATTCACAAGCACCTTATTGTCGCGGGCTCCGGAAGCTTGAATCGCGATGGTGTAGATGCTGAGGAAGTCCGACGGGTGGGTCTTGCCGTTGTACTTCTCGCCAACGTCGAGCTTGAAGAATGCGGTGGGTGGGCCCTTTGGAACTGCTGCAGCTCACGGGTAAAAGCCGGGCAGCCTACCTCGTAAGGTAAACCTCCGGGGCTTACGGGCCGGGTGGTTCACAGCAGGCCCTGCTACGCTGTCGGCCGGTGGCGTGTTTCGCGGGCGCTCAATAGTGGTTCGGCGTCTTCATGGGCTCGCTCGAAGAACTTGGCTTTGGTCGTGGCGGGTCCATGGGTGGGACGGCGCTATGGAGATGTCGTCACAGCGTCGTCGCGACGGGTCAACGTCTGTGGCAATTGACGGGGAGGAGAGTGTACCGTGGCCGCAGCGCCACCAGTCCTCCCGCCACCAGCGTGTGGTGTTCCTCCGGAGCGTCGGCCCGAAGGGCCTGTCGGCCTTGGTTCGCCTTTCTTGGCGACGGCAACAAGGCTCTGGATGGTGGCTCTCCGTTCGTCGAGCTTCCCCGTAGCGGGAGGGAAGTCGAGGAGCAAGTGCGCGCGCTAGGGCCTCTGCTGGTGTCGGCGGTGGCGAAACCTGCACGGACCGTGATGCGCTTTGACTCCTAACCACGTTAGAAGGAGCTCTATCATGGTCCCACGGTCACATGCCATTTTGGCCAGTGCCTCGGCGAGCGGGCGGGTCTTCTGCGTCCCGTGAGTGACATTCGGGACTCTTCCCGTGGCGGCGCCCAGGATCTTGACATGATGGCGCCCGTTAAATGTGCGGCTTTGAGAGGAGCGCTATTTGTGGGCGCCGGCGTGGGTGTCTTTGAGGCCAACACATCGCCTTCGGGCGGTGCGACGGCGCCTTTCGAGGGCCCCGCGCCGCCTGCGGAGGGCCTGGCTCCATCTTTGGATTTGGCGACATGCGGTCCGTTGCCAGGCACACGAACGTCGCCGCCTTCCAAGCTCCGGCTGCTGGGGTGGTGTTAGTGCTCGCAAGCCGCGCCCCTGGTCCTCTCCACGACCGGTCCGCTGCTCACCCGCGTCGGGATAGGCCGTTCGGCTCCCGACGAGCCGACCGCCACAGTCAACTTCTTCTTGGGCGCCATGGCGATGAAGGAAATGCCAGACTAGCTGTTAAAGCCGATTCTCACAACTGCGCCCCCTACCTGGCGTGCTAAAGATGTCGGTGGAAACGACACCCATGGGATCACAAGGATCCCTACTGCGGTTGCGGGGCATGGGGTTGAGAGAAGAGCGGATCTGACAGAGAGTACGCGGTTCGTTTATCCAGGTTCGGGCCGCGAGGATGCGTAAAACCCTAGTCCTGCTTTGGTGGATATATTCTGAGTTCTTCAGCTAGCTACGGGGTGTAACGAGCTCCAAAAAGCCCGAATCCTTCTCCTGGTCGCCTAGGGCCTCCTTTTATAGGAAAAGGGGTCGCCACAGTGGCAAGCAGGAGGTGGAAAGGGTACACTGTCATGAGGTTATCCCTAGTATTACAAGACAAGATGCATTTAACGCATCGCTTAGGTGTCCTCTTGCTTTATCGGGGGCGGGGACGGAGCACGTCCCGTACGTTGCCGCCTCGCCTAGCTTCGACACGCGCCCTGGCCGGCGGTGCAGGTGGCTCCATGTAGGCAGGCGGGCATCTGAGGTGGCGCTATGGTAGGGTCTTCACGAAGATCTGCATGCCACCACGCAGGTGCTTGCTGAGTTGGTGTAGAGGTCGATCGTCGCCACGCAGGTGCGTGCCCAGCTGGTCGGGCTGGCAGCTGCTTGGGGACGGTCGGTGGGATCTTGGTTGATGCAGGCCTAGCAGTGGCCTGTTGACCTCCTCGGCAAGGGCCTTTCCGGGGGAGCCTGCTTCATCCCTCCACTTCTTGTGGTTTTTGGCCTTGGCGTTGCTTTGATTATCTTGGGCTTTGGTCTTACCTTGGCTCACCTCCCTTGCTCTGCTTGGTGCGACCGTGGGCGCAGCTCTGACTGCCCATGCACAGGTATAGGGGTACAAAAAGTGCACCCCTCTTTTTGTACACCGACACATATCAACAATGCTACCATGCAATCATTTAACCAACTGGATGCAAAGGGACATGCATAACAACGGCGCTCAAAACATACGTTAGTCATGCATCGAAGGCCATCACCAACATCAACATGTACTACTAGCAAGCATAAGCATATGAAAGGAATACTAGCAACTAGCAGGGCATGATAACCAGGTGCATAACAACATAGCAAGAAGGTAAGCACTAACCCAGAAGCATTACCGAAACAACGATAACCACATTTTAAACAAGCAAACATTTAATAAATATTCAAGTTGAAAACCATGGCTACTGCATGACTATGATGCAAGTGGGTATTTTGACTTGCCTGGGGTAAAGAAGGCACCGGGAAGGAGTGCGGTGAAGCCGCGGAAAGATTTGCCGGAAACAGTTCTCTCTCGGAGGGGCTGTTTACGTGCAAGGGCAAAAAGGTTATTTTCACAGTGTCAAACCATAGTGAAAATGAAACCAACAGAACGGGCTCGACGAAACGAAGAAGTGGGGTTTGGAATCACCTCATTTGGAGTTGGGAGTAAAAAGATATGAGTGTTTGACTGCCAGGGACCTATCTGTAAAAATATATCCACACACAGGCCCTTGAGAGAGAAAACAGAAAGCGCCTTTCAACAGAATAGGCCTTCCGACTTAGAAAAAGTAAACTTGTCCACAACAGAGCCCGAGTACGCTTTCGGTAGGGAAGACGTATTCTAGTGGAACACGCTTCCACTTATCCTAGTCAGCACAGGCGGGGCCGGCTTCTGTCTCACTGGCTGGTGGGGCCGTGGGGTCCACGCGCTAGTCAACTCCCTCCTCCCGCCTCCTCCTTCTTCTTCCCCGCGCCTGCTCGCTGGACATGGAGTGGGTCGACGGCGCCGGAGCTCGCCCGGCCGACTCCGGCCATCCCCCGAGCCGTGCAGCACGCCGACGAGCTCGGGGAGACGAGCCGCACCCCACTGAGGGATCTTCCCACGCCGGAGAATAGCGGAGCAGACGGAACAGAGAGCCGCGGCGGAGGGGAGCTTCGGCCTCCGCAGAGTTCATGGCAAACAACCACGGGAGGAGGAGAAGTGTTGGGGTGGCTCCGGGGTGAGGATGGAGGTCTCTGGTGGTGGTAGAAGAGAGGGAGGAGCTCGGTCTTGAGCCAATCGGGGAGCGTGTCCGCGGCGGCCATGGCGGCCAAACGAGGCGATGAGTAGCTATGGAGTCGAACGGATGGGTCGGGGAGGCTTCTGGGAGTTAGGGGAGGCCGATGTTGTGCTCTAAGGGCTCGGGGAAGGCCTATATATAGGCGGGGCGAGGACGTGCCACGCTGGCGTCGCCAGCGACACCTGCCGCGGCGCCCCTGTGAGACGCTGTGCACGCGCTCGGGCTCGTCTGGAAGCGACAGGGAGGCAGGAGGAGCCACAGGCGAGGGAGCCCACGAACACGGGAGGAAGAAGACGGTGACGGACAGAGCCAATGGGCCACTGTTCACCCGTGGTCACGCGGCGGCGAGCGTCGGTGATGAAGCGGACTGAGGGGGAGAGGGGCCCAGGGCAATGGCGACGACGAGATGCAGCCACTGGACATGCTCACGCGTGCGAATACGACGAGTGGGAGCGGTGCCAAAGCACAAACGGTACTATGGACACGCCACAGCGCACAGAGCGCGTGCACAGGCACGCCATTGTCGTGGTCACCACACAAACGAGGGCATTCAATGCTCAAAAGCAGCCAAAACGTTGTCTACCTGATAGTCCTTCCAAAGTAGGTTGTAACTGATGTGGTGTCTTCGTTAAAAGTTCTATGGTTAACTGGTAAACAACCTCTGAAGTTTACTGCCGGAAACTTGATCGTGTACTGCTGCTCAACAGGGAGGAGATTGGGTCAAATGGAGTTGTCTTCGAGGTTTAAATAAGGAAGAGCTACAGTCCTGGAGGTTTAGAGAAGAAATGGACCTATAAATAATAGGGTTGCTTTGCAACTGCATTTTTGGTCCAGAAACTTGATTTGGATGATGCACTCACATGGAGTTATGGAATGGGATGCAACTTGGCAAATCCTCATGATATAGACATATAAATATGATGTAAAAATAGAATACCAAATGGACCGTCCAAAATGGTACTTGCTTTACAAACATCATTTATGTCCACAATCTTGGAAAACTTCTAGAGAAATAATGGCTTGATGAACCATGCCCAAAATGGGTGGAGGTAGGTTATATGGATAATAAAAGTCCTAGAAAAATTGGAAGCCAAAATGGAGCATGATAAAGTATACTTGCTTCACAAACTAAAATGTTGGACAGTATCAAAGAATTGAAGATGAGCTCACATGGAGGCATGAAATGAGCTATACTTTGGTGGTGGGCTATGATATGATGATATGAGGGACCATGAAAAATGGCAACTCATTTGGATATGCGTAGCTTGCACCTCCTTCACAAAACTTCTTTCTGGATAGAAACTTTGAAAGCTCATAATTAAATAATTTCTCGGCAAATTAGGTTGCATTTTGGCATGTGGCAATGATATGGACAGGAAAATGTGTCCAAGGAGTTTGAGGTCAATTGGGAAAAGGAAAATAGCACTTTCTTCACAATGTGCTATTTAGGGCAGAATAGGAAATGAATTATTTGAGCATGATGATAAACATGACAAATGAAATATTTTGTCATATTTGGGAAAGATATGGACCAAAAAATTTATGAGAATTATTTGGGAATTTTAGGAGTGATGGAAATAAAGGTTGCTTCACAACCTAGGGCAATTTGAGTTATTCCTTTAATAGAAAAGGAATATTCCCAATAATAAGAATATTGGGATTTGGGCTAGGATGAAAATGACAGGGTCTAGGGAAGGATTTAGGTATGACAAGTCACTCTGGAAGCAAAGAAGAGTTCATCTTCTTCACTTTCCAGACCACAAAGCCACGGAAAAAGAAAACTCAAGCAAAAACCTCAGAAAAACAAAAGAAAAAGAAAGGCCAAAAATCAGGCTGTCACAACAACTAATGAACCAAACGTTAACTGAGCACCACATTGCACAATATAACATACTCCTAGCAGAAGATCAGACAGTTAACCAAACCAAACATGCTTAACAACTTGGAAATATTGTACCATGAAGAATTGAACATCACATTTGCAAAATTTAACCAAGCAGTTAATTGAGCACCACATTGCACGACATATAGAACATATACACTATAGAAGAATATTGCATGGTAAAAGTAAATAGCACAATTCACTAGAATTTGGTAAGGAAAGGCAGCAGCTAGCAAACTGAACATGGGTCCTTACAGTGAGCTAATAAGACAAGCTACTCCTCATTGTCGGAGATATCGATGACGATTGGATCCTTGGACATGGAAGAGGGCGAGGCCTCCGCATCATGGGTGCCCTCGTTGTAGTGGTGAGTTGCCTGAGCCGCTCCGGGCACCAACCTGCTGGCTCTCGAGATGAGGTAAGCACGTGCACGCTGAGAAAACACCTCGTAGTCTCCGTCGAAGGCACCAACAGTGGCCTCCAGAAAACGCCACGAACTATCGTTTAAAGCAGCCAACCGCGTCGCGGTGTCGGCGCGCGAGGTGTCAACGGTGGCCTCGACGACGAGGTGCTCCTCCAAGATCTAGGGGTCGGCACGAATGGCAGCCATCGCGACCTCATCTGCGCGTGTGGCCGCGATTTGCTTCTCCGCTGCCAAATGCTCCTTGAGGTCCTGGCTATACTGCGTGCACCATGGCTTAGGCCGACACTTATTTGGTGGAGGGTTCGGTGATTTGGGGGGAAGGTGTCGCGCTCGCGCCGGCGGTCGGGGCATGTGGGATGTGGAAGGAGGAGGATGGGGGTAGGGTGTGGATTACCTGCCTAGATAGGCGAGGCCGAGCAGCATGAAGGAGGGTCACCGGCGAGGAGGAGGCGGCGCTGCAAGCAAGGAGTGAAGGTTTCAACTTGGAAAGGAAGGCGGAAAGGGGGGAAATGTGGCTTTTGGTAAGGGGGGGGGGAGCGGGGAGGTAGATATTTCCACGGAAGCCGAAAATTTGGAATCGCTTCATCCAAAAACTGGCGAGCAAAGTGTCATCAGACACGATCCCTTATTCAGAGTGGGCTGTGGACTTTAGCCGTTGCACCTTCTCACGGTGCTTCAAGATATTTTGTGCTGCATCTCACATGGTTGGTTATAATAAACTATGTGGGATCTACGTGATTTTTCGTCTTGATTTGAATTACACAATGGGGTCACAGCGGCGATGGACGGTGTTTGAATTGCTAGACCTTTTATCAGCAGTGATAAAAAATAAATTGGAATTATTCAGGGTTCATTTGGCCATTTTTATGCATTAAGTGAGTTTTCAACGCATTTATGTGCATAATTCAAATTTGAACTACATGCACATGCTCCAGTGCATATAAATTGGTTGAAAAATCAAATCTTTGTCCTTGGGTGCATGCTTAGGTCCCATGCAAGAAATGGGAATGAATTTCAAACACCCTGCCACCGTCACTCGGCCGCAAACATTGAGATACCTGGTTTTTAAATTCTAGTAAATCCAAAACTCATCTGAAATTCATGAAACTTGGCATGCAATCATGGAGCGACATCAACGTTCCATGGTAAATTATTTGTCCCATTTCGAGCAGGTTTGGGTATATGCTTCTCACAAACCAGAGCTTCTCACAGCAAGCATGATGGTTTCTGTAGGGAACGCCCCAACTTTGGGGGCGAAACGATATCCATTGCCTCTTATTGCTTTCCATTTTTTTTCTCGTGTCAACATAGAACATCAGGAGTGTTGTGTTATTTTTTGTGATTTATCGGGGTTCGTTTGGACATTTTTATGCATTAAGTGAGTATTCAATGCATTTATGTCGATAATTCAAATTTGAACTACATGCACATGCTCCGGTACATATAAATTGGTTGAAAAATCAAATCTTTGTCCTTGGGTGCATGCTTAGGTCCCATGCAATAAATGGGAATGAATGTCAAACACCCTGCAACCGTCACTCGGCCGCAAACATTGAGATACCTGGTTTTTGAATTCTAGTAAATCCAAAACTCTTTTGAAATTCATGAAACTTGGCATGCTATCATGGAGCGGCATCAAAATAACGTGGTAAATTCTTCGTCCCATTTGGGGCAGGTTTGGGTATATGCTTCTCAAAACCAGAGCTTCTCACAACAAGCATGATGGTTTCGGTAGCGAACGCCCCAACTTTGGGGGCGAAACGATATCCATTGCCTCTTATTGCTTTCAATTTTTTTCTCGTGTCGACATAGAACAACAGGAGTGTTGTGTTATTTTTTGTGATTTTTTGGGGTTCGTTTGGACATTTTTATGCATTAAGTGAGTTTTCAATGCATTTATGTGCATAATTCAAATTTGAACTACATGCACATGCTCCGGTGCATATAAATTGGTTGATAAAATCTTTGTCCTTGGGTGCATGCTTAGGTCCCATGCAAGAAATGGGAATGAATGTCAAACACCCTGCCACCGTCACTCAACCGCAAACATTGAGATACCGGGTTTATAAATACTAGTAAATCCAAGACTCGTCTGAAATTCATGAAACTTGGCATGCTATTATGGAGCGGCATCAACATGCCATGGTGAATTCTTTGTCCCATTTGGGGCAGGTTTGGGTATATGCTTCTCACAACAAGCATGAGGGTTTCGGTAGGGAACGCCCCAACTTTGGGGGCGAAACGATATCCATTGCCTCTTATTGCTTCAATTTTTTTTCTCGTGTCAACATAGAACAACATGAGTGTTGTGTTATTTTTTGTGATTTTTCGGGGTTTGTTTGGACATTTTTATGCATTAAGTGAGTTATCTATGTATTTATGTGCATAATTCAAATTTGAACTACATGCAGATGCTCCGGTGCATATATATTGGTTGAAAATTCAAATCTTTGTCCTTGGGTGCATGCTTAGGTCCCATGCAAGAAATGGGAATGAATGTCAAACACCCTGCCACCGTCACTCGGTCGCAAACATTGAGATACCGGGTTTTTAAATTCTAGTAAATCCAAAACTCGTCTGAAATTCATGAAACTTGGCATGCTATCATGGAGCGGCATCAACATGTCGTGGTAAATTCTTTATCCCATTTGGGGCAGGTTTGGGTATATGCTTCTCACGAACCAGAGCTTCTCACAACAAGCATGATGGTTTCGGTAGGGAATGCCCCAATTTTGGGGGCGAAACGATATCCATTGCCTCTTATTGCTTCCAATTTTTTTCTCATGTCAACATAGAACAACAGGAGTGTTGCGTTATTTTTTGTGATTTTTCGTGGTTCTTTTGGACATTTTTATGAATTATGTGAGTTTTCTAAGCATTTATGTGCATAATTAATATTTAAACTACATGCACATGCTCCGGTGCATATAAATTGGTTGAAAAATCATATTGTTGTCCTTTGGTGCATGCTTAGGTCCCATGCAAGAAATGAGAATGAATGTCAAACACCCTGCCACCGTCACTCGACCGCAAACATTGAGATACCGGGTTTTTAAATTCTAGTAAATCCAAAACTCGTCTGAAATTCATGAAAGTTGGCATGCTATCATGGAGTGGCACCAACATGCCGTGGTAAATTCTTTGTCCCGTTTGGGGCAGGTTTGGTTATATGCTTCTCACTAACCAGAGCTTCTCACAACAAGCATGATGGTTTCGGCAGGGAATACCCCAACTTTGGGGGCGCAACGATATCCATTGCCTCTTCTTGCTTCAAAATTTTTTCTCGTGTCAACGTAGAACAACAGGAGTGTTGTGTTATTTTTTGTGATTTTTCTGGGTTTGTTTGGACATTTTTATGCATTAAGTGAGTTTTCAATGCATTTATGTGCATAGTTCAAATTTGAACTACATGCACATGCTTCGAGCATATAAATTGGTTGAAAAATCAAATCTTTGTCCTTAGGTGCATGCTTATGTCCCATGCAAGAAATGGGAATGAATGTCAAACATCCTGCCACCGTCACTCGGCCACAAACATTGAGATACCTGGTTTTTAAATTCTAGTAAATCCAAAACTCGTCTGAAATTCATGAAACTTGGCATGCTATCATGGAGCAGCCTCAACATGCCGTGGTAATTTTTTTGTCCCATTTGGGGCAGGTTTGGGTATATGCTTCTCACAGACCAGAGCTTCTCACAACAAGCATGATGGTTTCAGATTGAACACTGTATGCAAATTGAGAGCATGATTTGTGCATCTCTTGAACACAAACGGTTCTTTCGGATGACCCGTGTGAACCACTTACAAACAATTTGGTGCGATTTGCATCTGTCATATTGGGTATGTTGCCATTTGCCAAACTAGAAAGATTGACATTTGTTGATATAGTAACATTGCCATTTGCTAACCTAGTAACACTGCGATTTGTCAAAATATGAAGCTAAAAATCACTAGCAATATCTAATTTTTGCAACTAAAATTCAGTAATTAAGCATAGATGGAGGCGAGGAGGCGTGTTCAGCCAGGCGTGCAGCGGGTGGCGCAGTACTATTCGATTTGACAGTGGGCGACGCAGTTCCCGATACCTCTTTAATGCAGACGAGGGAGTGGGTAGCGGTTCCCGAAATGTTGAACGGCCAATGATGCATCCTCCTTCAATTAGTATCATGTGAATGCGTGAGGTAAGTAATGGGAGGACCGGGAAAAGAGGCAGCACAATGTCAATGCAACATAGTTTGCACTCATATAAAGGCGCCCCTCCATTCCAATGCATCTACCACATCGTACGCACTTAAGCATTTGCCTAAGCACCTACACTAATAAGCGCAAAATTGCCCACTCTAGACCCATGGCGGCGATGAGCGCGAGTAGCCAGCGGCTGTGCCAGATGGTCCATGACGCCGGCCTGCGGCATGGCACCGTGCATCTTCTCCATACAGTGTTGGCGACCGACTGGTAGATGGCCATCGTCGACGCCAGCTACGGCTCTCAGTAGGACCAGATGATCGTTCACACCACCAACAGGTTCACCGTTGTCAAGAAGCTCGTGAACGACATCGCCGTACTCCTCCAGCCCGTGCACCCTGGCTCCTCGTTGCCTGCCACCCTAATCGGCCTCCATTGTCGGAACCTCTTCCAAGCACTGGTGGCCCTGCGACTCCCGCCGACGCCATGAAGAATGTCCACCTGGAGGTCACGCTCATCGCGAGGCACCTCCATTTGCAAGAAACCGTCAACCTACACATCCATGTGTATGAGTGAATCGTGTACATAGGTATCTACAAGGCCAGTGATGACGATACGATGTTGGCCTTCTTCAGTTGGCTGGAAGCCTTGGATGCCTTAGCCGAGAAGCACCTTCACCTCGCCGCACAAGCCGCCGCTCCTTAGCCGCCGGTCGGTGGCTCGGCCGGCGCACTGAGTTGAGGAGGAGGAGGTCGTATGTTGATGGATG
Source organism: Aegilops longissima (assembly GCA_021605205.1). Lineage (NCBI taxonomy): Eukaryota > Viridiplantae > Streptophyta > Magnoliopsida > Poales > Poaceae > Aegilops > Aegilops longissima. The sequence continues at coordinate 24,397 of JAHIAM010004495.1, read as the reverse complement.
CATCTTTCTTCTTGCCTCCTATAACCACCACAGCGATCGCATCATCGTGGCCCTAATTCTTATTTTGCTATTGCATTCTCGTTCCAGTCAATACAGACATGTGCGATCCCTTTGCTCAATACAGACATGTCCGTTCCAGTCTTATTTTTATTGGCTTGAATGAAGGTCTATCCCGCCGTTAGGCGCCGCGGTGCGCTCAGCTGCTCGCGTCCGTTGGCGCGCTCTGCTTCTGGACAACTTTTCCTTGCGTGTTCAACTGCTATATATATATATATATATATATATATATATATATATATATATATATATATATATATATATATATATATATATATATATATATATATATATATATATATGGTTGCTCATCATTGAGGCGACCGCGGAGCGCTCTGCTCGCGTCCCTCCGCGCGTGCTCTGCCAACGGTTGGTCGTGCGCACGATCACGTCGGGGGCCCCGTATGCATGCGGTTGCGCCACACATGTTGCCACATGATGCAGTTACGTGCGGCACGATGGAGTTACGCGCTGCAAATTAGAACTGCCATCAGGGCCTGCCGATATTCCTGGTCGTCCGGCTTCCCCTTTAATTCCCGCGGCCATTATAACCTTAGTCTCTTCAACCTTTCGATCACGCCCCACAAAAAAACAAGCACACCCACGATGACACATAGAGGGGATGTCCAGCGGCGCTCCAATGGAGTTCGATGAGCATAGAGTGGAGACCCACACGAGGGAGACGGATCTCTCGTTGGTGTACACTATCGACCCTGCCGTGGTGGACGACTACATCAACAGCGTTGAGCAGTTGCTTGCTGGAGACAAGTACAAGGGGGTCGGCATCGACCTCCAGTACACAACCGGTCGTCCAGGCATAGATCTGAAGGTTGTCGTCACCCATTTGTGCGTGCGCCATCATGTCCTCATCTACCACTACTGCATGGTCACAGAGCCTTGCGACCATTTCAACAGGTTTGTCAACAACACCGACTACAAGTTTGCCATGATGGAAACCATGGACGATGTAAAAGCGCTCAGTGTTATGGGCTTGGCCTGCAAGAACCTTGTCGAAATCCGTGACCACTACAGGTTCTGGGGCAGCACAAAGAAGGACTCCCTGGTCGAACTCGCCTTGGCCATCATGGACCCCTACTACGAAAAGATGAAGCAGGATGCCCAGAGAACAAGTCCCCTATCCTGTCACAGGGCCTGGATGTGGCAACTGGATGAACCTCACCCCAGGTTCGTGACCAAGAGCGTGTACACATGCTTCATGATGCACATGCGGATCGTTGACATGAGGAAGTGCCTCATTACCCAAATCGACGAGCCCGGATCGAGCCGCAAGGAGAGCAAGCGTCACAAGAAGTAGATGATGATCAGATGATCGTTTATGCTAGTTAATCATGCATGTAATATATAGTTTACTTTATTTATGTATGGAAATGTCATGTGTGTAGTAGCCACCTATGTAATTATGCATGTAATAGTTTACTTTGGTGTGTGCAAATGCCATGGTTGTAGTAGCCACCTATGTAAGTGGATGTCTAATTTGGTTATGCAAGCATGTCCTTATAAATGTGTATATATATGTTGTTGTTCTGTATGCAGTCCCATCGCACAACACACACATCTTATTAGCAGCAACCGTCTGTGTTATTATCGGTATTCACACACATTTCTGATTACAGACCTGTTTGCCGTATCACACACATCTTGTTAAGTTGAACCATTTATGTTCTCATGTCTCAACGCAAACAGTTCATCCGAGTGAACCGCATGCCGTATACACTACAAAAAAAGACACATCCGTGACATTTTGGGCCGAACGAAAAAAATTTCTGTCATACTTATGACACTTCTATGATGATAATTGTGACAAAACCCGGTATCATCATAGATGTGGTGGGCTCCTACTTCTATGACAAAAAATCATGACAGAAAATTGGCTTTTCGTCCTCGGCGGGCCGGAGATGCAGCTGCATGACATTCTTTGGTCCGTCCATGACGGAAAAAACCGTGGTAGAAGCGAGGGCGCGGAAAATATCGGGGAGTTCCCAGTAACGATGGGTGGTCGGGGCTGAGCGATGCGTGTTTCTCTCGTACACGTACACGCGTGGGTGCGAGGCGTTGGGCTCTAACTGAACCCGAGCGATTGCACAGCAGGCTATGCGTGACTGAACCCGAGCGATCGATCGATGGCTGTTAACTGAACCCGATCGAGCGATTCCTTCGTTCACTACTGCTGCTAACTGAAGCCGATCAAACACTGCTGCCTCCTTCCCTTGATGAACAGTGAGTGTTGTTGGGGGGTTTGGATGAACATTTCCCGGTGGGGGGTTGGATGAACAGGACCCTGTGGTAGTAGAGTCCGTTGCCGCTGGATGAACAGGACCCTGATCGATCGAGCCGGTGGAGGGGTGGATGAACAGGACCCCGTGGAGGGCTAGATGAACACGACGACCCCGTGGAGGGCTGGATGAACAATATCTGGTGGAGGGCTGGATGAACAGTAGCCCGTGGAAGGGTGGTTGAACAGGACCCCGTGGAGAGGGCTGGTTGAACAGTAGCCGGTGGAGGAGCGGTGGAGGTTGGATGAACAGGAGCCCGTGGATGAACAGTCGCAGGTGGAGGCTGGAGGAGGTCGACGGTGGATGAACAGTAGCCCGTGGAGGCTGGAAAGGTCGACGGTGGAGATGAACAGTATCCCGTGGAGTCCCATTTTGCGGTACGCCACACCCCTCCTGAGGAACATGACCCCCATTTCGACCGTAGAGCTCCAACACAAGTTTGTTTACTCCGTTTTGCGGTACGCCACACCCCTCCCGGTCAACAGGACTCCGTTTCGACCGTAGGAGGTCCAACAGAAGTCCGTTTCCTCCGTTTTGCGGTACGCCAGACCCCTCTCTATGAACAGGATCCCGTTTCGACCGTGGCTGGTCGAACACAAGGCCGTTTCCTCTATTCTGCGGTACGCCAGGCCTCGTTTCCATCGGTTGTTCCATCCAAGCCGGTTGGCTCCCGATGAACAGCACGCGTTCTGTTGCCTCCTGATGAACACGAGCATTCTGTTGCCTCCCCATGTACACGAGGACGACGCAGTTTCTCCGTTCCGACCTAGCCATGTACATGAGCCCTGGTCGTACGTATGCGCGAGTAGGCATTCGAGACCCCGCCCGTATGTACATACGCGGCCGTATTTTCTTTCTTGCACCCTGGCCGCTGTACGTACCTGTACATGCTATGTGCGCACCTCTACTACGACACGTGCCCTTCCTTGCACGGCCACGGTTCATCGCTGCAGCCTGCAGACAGACCGACCGACCAGTATGTACGTACACGTTCGCGACCAGAATGACAACGCTACATACGCTTCGACCAGGTGGGTCCCAACTATCAGGCACTTCCTTGCGTGCGAAGATGTAGCTGGTGGGTCCCAGTAGTCAGGGGGAAATGTTTTTTTGTGAAATACAGTGGCCCGTCTGGTGGGTCCCTGCTGTCAGGTGGAGGAATAATTATTTTGCGCATAATAAGGAGGCACTTCCTTGCTGCGGCCGTGGACCCAGCTGTCAGCCTCTCCACGTACAGTACTCTTCAGATGGAAGTCCTTCCTTGACCATGTTGACCACGCCGTGCCGAGAGCACCACGGTGGTGGACGACGGCGAGGCCTAGGAAGGGGACGACACGGAGCTGGGAAAGACACGGCAGTGGAAGCCCACGTGGAGAGGAGTACGAGGGTTCACTGGTTCGGCTGCGGTGTGAGGCTGCCGTCGCTGCACAATAACAGGGGCTGTGGGTGAGTAGAGGCGGATGGCCTGGCCATCGGTGGGAGTAGTAGGGGGCGGTGAGGCCTCTGCGGCATCACAGCCGGCCACGGGAGGCAGGAGCACACGGCATGACCGGCGCTAGTTTGGGCGGCTGGAGCAGGAAGACCGGAGGTTGAAGAAGCACTACGGCCGTTGAATGGACATCATACGGTCACTGGAGCTAGAACCGTTCATATTGACTTAGTTGACAAAGCCCTCCATCCCCGTCAACTTAGTAGGCCCACAAGCCAGCCTCCCACGCAGGGGGGGTATTCATTTTTTGTGCGTAATAAGGAGGCACTTCCTTGCGTGCGAAGATATAGCTGGTGGGTCCGACCTGTCAGCGGGGGGAAAGTTTTTTTTCGCGAAATACAGAGGCCCTTCCGGTGGGTCCTAGATGTTAGGTGGAGGAATTATTATTTTATGCGTAATAAGGAGGCATTTCCTTGTGTGCGGCCGTGGACCCAGCTGTCAGCCTCTCCACGTACAGTCCACTTCTGATGGACATCGTTCATTGACCATGATGACCACGCCGTGCCGAGAGCACCAGGGGCGGTAGACGACGGTGAGGCCTACGAAGGGAACGTCATAGAGTCGGGGAAGACATGGCAGTAGCTGCCCACGCAGTGGGGAGTACGAGGGTTGATTGGTTCGGCTGCCGTCGCCGGAGAATAACCGCAGGTGTGGGTGAGTAGAGGGATCGCTAGGGCCAGCGATGGGAGTACGGTGGGGCGGTGAGGCCTGCACGGGAACACAACCGGCCGTGGGAGGAGGGAGCAGGTAGTCCTGCCGGCGCTTGTTTGAGCGGCTGGAGCAGGAAGAGCACAGATTGAGGAAGCACGACGGTCATTGGATGGACATCCAACAGTCACTGCTTGTGCGTCAACCTTTTTTTAGGAAAGCCTCAAATCTGTGGGAAACAACATACAACCCATCTGCCATTATTTCTAATAATTTACAACCCATTTTCTAATTCTTAAGGTTTTTTGGAGCCCATATTCTTTTTGTTAGCATTACAACCCATATTGTGGCCACGGTTAAAAAATTATATGAAATTTTGCATATTTCGGTGCGGTCCAAACTGTTTTTAATCCCAAAATTTCGTGTCACATTCAAACTGATTTTGAAAATAAATGTATGTCAATATAAAATCCAACAAATTGTCCATGCATAAAAATCAATGCAATTTAAAATCTCGAAATGAAGAAAAAAGAAATTTGAAACTAATTGTCGGTTTGATGTGTTTTAAAAATGTACAGGCCATTTCTCAATACTGATAGGCCATTTTCTCGGCCAGCCGAATGAAGCTCGCCTCGTCTTGAAAGTTTGCATCCCAACAGGCCTGACAAAGCGACTTACTTGAAAAATCACAAAAAACTGGGCTAGCCATTCTCAGAAAGAACAAAAAAAAACTACTGGGCTGATCTGTGGTAAACATAAAAGAAAAGGCTGTCTAGACAGGGCAGAGTGCCCCGCACAGCCCAGTTGACACCCTGCTTCCGTCTCAAAAAAAAATTAGATAAATGCCACTCCAATTATGGCGATTCGTAAATATGCCACTACAATTTTCAAACTTTGAAAAATGCCACTGCAATTTTTGCAAACTTTGAAAAACGCCACTGCAATTTGCAAACTTTGAAAAACGCCACTCCTGACTTTGAAAAATGCCACTGGAAATGGCATGAAATGTCATTTTTCAAAGTTAGGAAATTGCAGTGGCATTTCTCGGAACCACCAGATTTGGAGTGGCATTTATAAAATTAACCCGAAACAAAAATAACTGGGTGAGCTGCTGGGTCCCTGGTGTCAGCCGCTCGTTGTGCAATTCTCTCGTTTATTAACTACATTGACAATGGCATAGGACCCAGATGACAGAAATCCATTAGGAGGAGCCATTCTTTTATTGGCTTGAAATAAGGAGGCACCTGCTTGCATACTGCCATGACCTTGGTGGGTCCCTGCTGTCATCCTCTCCACGTACAATCATCTCCTGATTGTGTACGCGTCAACCTGGTAGGCCCACAAGTTAGCCTCTAAACCCGTGGCAGACAAATACAACCCATTAAAAAAATAATAGCCCATTCCATACGTTCAAACGGAAAGTTCAACATTCAGAGAAAAGTAATAGGTCTGGTCCAGATATAGAGTACTGAACTTCCACGTTGACAACCATCATACCCAAGTTAACTATCTACTCCCACTAATACTCTAGTAGTATACAATTACTAACTTACTCTTAGCTAACTAGACGATGTCGGCTGCCATCTGCGGTACACGCTAAATGCCGGCACCGACGTCCTCCTCCTTGCCTCGGACTTGCCGGAGGTGCGATAGGGCATGTTGCTCACGCGCGTTGGCCCGTTCCATGCCGGCGTGGTCCACCGAAGCTTCGGCATCTAAGCGGGAAACCCACTTGACGAGCTAGTAGTAAAATTCGGCGTCGCGCACGCGTGTGTGCCTGACAGCCTCTAGGGCTATTTGCCGGGCGCCAGCTTCCACGTAGTCGGCCCAGTCGCGGGCGCTCTGCTCGCGATTCAAAGCGGCGGTGCGCTGCTGCTCCATGCCCCGCTGGCGGCGCAAATCGGTGATACGCTGCTCCTCCTCCAGGCGGTCGCGCTCCAACAAGTCCTCGACCTCCGCATTGCCATCTAAAGACCGATAGAATGCCTCCTCCCTCCATCTTCCTTCTGGTGAAAAACCGAACACTAGTTTCGGTGGTGTCCGCCTCCGGCGTCGCCTATCGCGGATGGGCTGGGGCATGGCGGACGTGGCGAGCGACGTCGGGCCGGTGGGGGCTTATGAGGATAGGGCGAGTTGGGTGATGGTGCCACCGGAGAAGGCCGGGAAACAGTAATTATAGGTGAAAGGTAGGCGAACCAGCGTGTCGCGTGAAACGCGACGGTCATCGCGGTCCTCGAAATTCAATTCATGTCCCGTACCGTTAGTGGTGCATCCCGTCCGTGCTGGGTCGCACGCCGGCATGACGGTCAAACGAGTGCACTCGAATCATCCAGATGAGGTACTCCCTCCTTGTCAAAAATGATTCCACCACTCATCATCTACCTTAGTTGGTTAGTTTTTTGAATTAAGCCCTGCAAACTGGAAAGGAGGTAGTACGTGCGTGATCCGCTATTTATTCATGAAGAATCGAGTAGGTCGTTTTTTGAATTGAGCCCTGCAAACTGGAAAGGAGGTAGTACATGCGTGATCCGCTATTTATCCGTGTAGGATCGAGTAGGTTAGATAGTGTACGTGTAGGATCAAGTAGGTCGGATGGTGTATGTGTACGATCGCATTAGCTTATGAACGTTCGCTGGGAGATAAGGCATTTGCGAACGTTTTTGCTGGCAGTTTCTTCATAAATGTTCACACGAGACTCACAGGCCTGGCATTGTAATATGTTCACATTAGTATCCCAAATTCAAAACCAACTAGTACGATTCCCATACATAAGATCAACATGTTAATGCGTCTCAATGATTCACAGATCATATACAAATATGTTGCTCCAAAAGCAAAGATCTAGAAAAAACATATGTTCTTCCCACTAACATGGATGCTTCTCTTGGCCAACATTCAGTACAGAGTGAAAGACAAATTTGTTTGTGAAGTCTACAATTCCTCTTGCAAACGTAAGTGGTTTCACCAACAGCTGGAACCATGAGAATGAACCACACATGATGAAGGAACATCCACTGCAATATGATTTGGTCTTCGCTCGATCACACGGTGAGACTATTTTCGGAATACAAACTTTAACATAGGCAAAATGATGCCCATTGTATAATCAGACCAAAGCAATGAAGCACCTAGTGTTGGCCAATAAATAGTACAGTACTACTTTTCTGCAGTCCATGAAGTGACTATCCAATCTTTCTTGGAGTCCGTGCTACAGCCATCTCTACTCCCTCCTGTTTTCTCAGCCATCGCGTGGTGGGCAGGGTGGGGGTTTGCCGATAGTCGGTTTGCTCAACTGCGGTCCCACTTGTAAGTGAAAATGCAACATAACACGCATTCCACCTTGAGTGGCGTGCCGGACCAACCGTGTGGGGGTGCGACGCGAACACGACATGCTTTTCCTTTTGAACTTGTAACTTGTAAAATTTTGTTCTGCTCTGTGGCGCGACCGATAGATAGAAATAACGATTTTCCCTAGAGTAATGATAAGTTTGGTTCTGGCGCGGTTCATGCATGAAGTACGTACGAAAATTATGAAGTTGATGCGAAAGGTAAGATAATTACTAGGTATAGTACCATATACTAATACATGGATTTGACGGAAAGATAAAGATACATACGTATCCATCAACGACATCCTCACGTCCTAGTGCACCGGGTCACCAACTGACATGTGAGGAGCAGCGGCATTGGCGGAGAGCTCAACGTGCTTCTGAACAATGCCGTCCAAGGTTGCCCTGTGATCCAAGAAGGACAGCGTCCTATCGTCCTCCTCTTGCATGTAGTAGTCCTTGTGGACTATTTGCAGGTAGACATGGGTGATTATGTCGATGGTGTCTTGCTATGCCAGGCGCTACGCGGCGAGCGCGACCTCGAGGTGGACATTCTCCGACGCGACGGCGGGCAGTCATAGGGCCACCAGTGCGTCGAAGAGGTTGTCACCATAGAGGCCGTTGAGGGTGGCGGGCATCGCAGAGCCTAGGCGCGTGGGCTGGAGGCGTACGTCAAGGTCGTCCACAAGCTTCTTGACGACGGTGAACTTGTCGAGGAAGCCAACAATGACCTCGTCGAACAAGGAGACGAAGCTGTCGTCCAAGCGGCCCCTCGCCTTGGCGGCCTCAAGCATGACCTGGAGATGTTCCTCGGTGCCAGTCGCAGGCCGGCGTCGTGGACCATCTGGAACAGCCGGCTGATGCTCGCGCTCATCGCCTCCATGGGTCTAGCTTCTAGTCAACTGATCTTGCGATTCGAGTGATCACTCTTGCCCTTGGTTAGGGTGCGTAGGTGCATAGGATTTCGTAGATTGGACTGGCGGGGAGCCTTTATATGAGAAGTGCAGCCTGCACTGAATTCACGTGCATGTTGGCCATCTACTCCTCGACCCTCTACTGCACCTGCCTTTGGCTTTATGACAGGTGGGCCAGCTACCTGTTGGGCCCACGTGTCATACAACCAAAGGCAGGTGCAGTAAGTCAATGAAGCTGCGTCCCCCTCCGTGCCGGTGCAGTATAGTCATCTCACCAGACCTCTAGTTGGGGCCAAACGAGAGAACTTTGATGTTTACTGGTTTATTGGCCCCCTTTGCATTTTGTGCCAAGTTTTGACCTTTGATTTAACTAATAAAATGTTAATGCATTTAACCAAAAATGTTGTGTAATCCCAAAACACTTAGGCACGGTACATTAACTCCCTCCTCATTTCTTATTTTGTGACATATCAACTAATGAGAGATGTGGGCCATGCATGCTTTCAATGACTTGAGACTACCAAACATGACATGCAGTGGTTAGTTCATTGCATGTAATCCTATTAATTAGCAAAAAGACATTAAGTTCTCTCGCCGATAGGAATAAAACAATACACCATGTATTTATTTACAGAGGGAGTAGTACATCTTTTGTGACATGCATTACCAGATATTGCTAGTCAAATACTAAATCCAGATGGACATGGTAGTACTACTAAATCCAGATGGTGGTGCTAGTACTAGTAGTAGGACTACCAATGTACTAGTAGCACTGTACTGCCCCTTGGTCAAATTATTACGTGCTGCTCCTTACAGTGAAGTGACAAGACCCTGCGCCGGAGATGACACCTGAGTATAGGCGCCGTCTTCGGCATACCATAGTCAGCCTGACCGTCTACAGTCACTATCATCATGGCTGTAGAGCTAGCCTTCTTACAACTAGCCATGTTCGACATAATTTCCCGTGCGTAGATGTCTGTGCATTGCATGGAACACCAAGATTGGAGGTGGACGGCGCTGGCAGCGGCCATCATGCCAGATTTTTCCATATCCTTCTAGATGTGGTGGGGAGGAGATAAGGCTGATTGTGAGAGACAAGGAGTTGTTTGTAAATAGGGAACAAGTGCGGGCATCTTTTTGCAAAACTGGAGAAGTTTGGTTTGTATGCGTCAGATCTAGATCCGGCGGCTATTGGTGAAAGATGGCAGGCACAACATCATCACCAACTCAGGACCTTTTTGATTCGCAGGATTTTGAAAACGTAGCAATAGGACACGACAATATAACAAGTTTCAAACTGATATTACAAATGTTAGGAGTAATGCTGCACCTACGAAGAGGGAATTACTAGGAAGTTTACGTAAGAAAATTCGTTACTTTAGGTGGATGCAGCATTATCGTACAAACTAAAATCCACCGCCCTGGCAAGTCACTAATGGGCAAATAAATTTTCCAGTGTTTGACCACTTGATGTTTCAAAAACAAATTCAGCTTCTGCGGAGACTTTGTCATTTAGGCTTAGACACTTGTGGTGATTAGCACGCCATTCATTGTTGCGCCCGAGAACGCCAAACCTCATTACCTTGAGCACACTTGCCTCCTGAACAAAGAACCTGGCCAATTTAATCTCAGATGTGCTACCTCGGTAGTCGATCAAATCAATTTCTGTAAGATGGAGATCAAGGCATTCGACGAGATTGTTATAGTGCAGCACATTTTCACTTTCGGGTCTTTTTTATTTGCAAAAGAAGAGAACATATTAGAGCAGCTGGCCGTATAAGATTGCCGTGTCATCAAGAGGTACCAATATCATTCGCTCATACGGCAGGGTTGGCTGGCTAGTGATATTTTTTCACTCTCTCTCTCTCTCTCTCTCTCTCTCTCTCTCTCTCTCTCTTTCTCTTTCCTCGCATTTACCTAGGAGCACGTGAAGAGCTTGGGCATTTGTTGCCTTCCACTATGTGGCCGATTCCATATTTCTCAATAGTATGCCACATAATACACATCGATGTCAAATCAAAAGATTTTGGCACCGCTCTCTCAATGTGAGAGAGTTGGCACCGCTGTGCACACAGACCCACATGTATAAACACATCAATCAAACCAACTACACCAACCTCTCACTCTCCCAAACAAGTGTTTTTTTATTGCCTCGGTCCTCCCACGCATGTGTTTTTTCATTGCGTGAGTTAATTTGGCACCGGAGCAAAGTAGGTGATCAATGGAGGGGCATCGATGCCAAATGCATCACAAGTGAATTTGGCACGTGTTTTGGCCTACATAGTGGAGGGCCATTATAGCCCACTTGTACTACCTCGTATTTAGTGTAAAATTTTGACCATAGATTTACCTAAGAAAATGCCAATGCATGTCACCAAAAATAATACCATTTTAAATTATGTTCAAATACGAATCCAACAATATAATTTTTAGTGACATGCATTAATATTTTCTCAGTTAAATCTATGGTCAAATTTTGATACTACAAAATAGGAAGAGTAAGGACGGAGGTAGTACTTGCTCTTAGGGTAACCATAGATTTACTAGTCTAAGTTACTTTCCACTATGACTAACCTAGGCTACTATAGTAGTACAACAAAAAAAGATGCAGGTGATCACGTGAGAAAAAATACTAAAAACATTTCTTTCGGTGCAGTGCGTAGATGCAATTTTGAAACTACACTTGTGATTGTAATTTGGGAAAATTACGAAAAAATTGAGCTACGTTGTGATTACCATTTACTAATAGGAAAAAAGTTTCACCTCGATGAGTAGCTTCTCCGTACACGTAAAGCATGTAAGGAATCCAACAACTTGATCCAGATTGGGGCCGATAGATTTTATTGCCAAGATCTTCCTTTGTCGCATAGACTAGGTCAAGCTTGTAGGAATCATTTTACGGAAAGGCGGTCGTAAGTACATCAAGAAGAAATTAGAAAATTTGAATTTCAAGAAGACGAAGAAGAAGATGAGTGTTGTACCTGAACGATTACAGATCCAATAAAGAGTTCGGAGCATTTGGCAGACGAGTACACCAACGCTGTCAATTTCGGCGCGTCAATGACCCTGATTTTTGTTGGACCTTCTAGATCAGATACAAGGAATCGCTCAAGGAAAGGCGCATTCTCAATGACCATAACATGGAACAACTGGAGTGATCTCTTCCAATTGATGTCTTGTTGCGGGGCCAGCAAGACACAAAAATCCATCGGAGATTCGTTGAGGCGATGTGGAGGCTAATGAACCCGTGGATCTTCTCAAGATGAAGGTACTCGAGCGCAGTACAGCTGTGGAGCAGGTGCTCCATAGCCTGCTTCGAGATGCCAATGTCGAAGAGGTCGAGCTGCTTGAGTTGAGGGAGAAGAAGGGCGGGCACGACATTAATCTGGGGAAGATAGCAGGAGCTGAAGCTGGCACGGTGCAGCGTTGGTGTGAGGCGGAGCGTGGACGGCGGCAGAGAGCGACATCGTCCAACTTCAAAGATGAGCTCGTCGAGATGATCTAGGGCGGGGGATAAGAACCACTCGTCTAACTTGGCTTGGACCTTGAAGTTGGTACTGAACATGCGGATGTCAAGGCGTCTGGCTGGCCCAGGGTGTGATGAAAGGATCTTGGAGACTGCGGCCATGCGTTTGCAATCCCCGTCGTAGAGGCAGCTGTCGACGGTGAGGTTGAGGGGGATGCGGCACCAGAGGGGGCGCCACCATCGGGAGAGCAGGGCGGTCCGCATGGCAGATTTGGTGGGGAGGAGGCCAATGATGATGAGCAGCATGTCATCGGCGAGGCTCCTGATGAAGTCCAGGCTCGCAGGATGCATTTTTGGCTCGAGCAACCTCCGCTTGTTGGCTGCCTCGCCGTCCATATCAACCAGCGGCGATGCCGGTGTACACGTGTGCTGGTCTGTGTTGTGTGCTGGCCTGCTTTGGGTGTCTTGAGTCGTCCTTACATGCATGCCGTCAGCGATGGTGAATTGTCTTGAGTCGTCCTTCCACGGAAGAAGTGTGTCCTCAATCGCCCTCAACTTACTAGCGGCGGGTGCTACCCAGTGGTTTCAACTTTGTTTACTTCACGGCGTGTCGGATGGGCCTCTAGTTTACTTATTTTCACCCTTGCCACATGGGCCAGCACTGCGAAGATAGAGAACACGAGGCTGACAAGGCAGCATGTGGACTGGTTGACGGTCAACTAAACAATATCGCAGCTATCTTTGTCGGTTTGGGTTCAGCAGACCCTTAAGGTTCGAACTCCGGGTGCTGGCGGAGATCCAACCCTCCACCGTCTCGTACCTCGCCCGAATCGCGAGGGACCTAAACTACTAGCAAGAACAACACAAGAGGCATAAGATTTATCTTTGGTTCAGGCCACCATCGTGGTGTAATACCCTACTCCGATTGTGTGGTGTGTGGATTGCCTCTTGGGCTGATGAGGAATAGTACATGGAAGAACAGCCTCGCGAGGGTCTGTTCTTGGTGGGTGTGATGAACTGCTAAGTGGTATCCCATCGCTCTAGCTTGAGGATCGGGTCTCTCTCTCCCTCTCTCTGGATTCCAAAATGCCTGCCTGGAGGAGAGGATCCCGTCCCCCTCCTATGGTGGCTAGCTCTACTTATATGAGCGAAGGCCACGGGCCTCTTCCCAAATATTGGCGGGAAGGGCGCCAACAATTAGCCATTTGAAGGGGAACAGCGGGTACACTTATCTGACTAAAGTTGGTCCTCGCTTTGCCAAAGGCTCTGGTGATGGCCTTTGCTTGGGCTCCATGATGACTGCATTCCGGCCGTTGGGGCTGGTCTTGGTCTTGTTGCACGAAGCGGATGCCTTTGCTTGATGCTCTGCTGCGCTTGCTCCCTTTGCACCAAAGAGGAAAGGAGGGCGCTTCTACGGGCTGGCGCCCGTGGCGCCCTTGGTGCGTCATAAACTACGTCATGGGCACCTCGCGAGTACCCTGCCTTGAACTCCGCGCCTCCTCATGAGCCAGCTGGCGAGGCCGTGCACGATGAAGCTCTTGGTCGTCCGCCCAGCAATCTGGCCCCTCGCGAGGTCTTGAGCTGCGTTGTTGAAGATGGGCTGTCGGGGCCTCCTTTGAGCCACGCCACGGGCCGAGCGAGCAAGTCTGGGACCCCTTTCCCAGAACACCGGCAGTAGCCCCGGGCCTGGCAGCGCCCGAACTTGGCGGCGAGAGGCGAAAGGGCAAGTCGCGAGCGTCGAGGCCCCTAACAGCCTCGCGACCTTGGGCGTCGCGTGGCGGTTGATTGGGCGTGGGCGGCCTTGCTCCCCACGATGCCTTGGTAACCGCCCGGATTCGACAAGTCCTTGCATCCATGGTCGATCATGATTACGGTGATCATGGTGGCGGCGGTTGGCCGCCCGGCTATAAGTGCACGAACGGCGTCGCCCTTCCGAGTCTATCATACGCTTCTCCTCTTCCTCGTCTCATCTGGTTGCCATGGCTCCGATCCGCGGTTCTCGGGGAAGAAGGGAAAGGCTCCTCAAGAGGATCTGACCGCTCCCCCAAAAAGCGGCTTGCTCTCTGATGTCGAGGCAGGAGGCGTGAGGCGCCCGTGCCCTGGTGCATGTGGCCGCCACCAGGGTTTCCTCTTCATTTATACGCGCAAATTGGTGGCCCTGAAGGAGGTGACGCCGGGCGCCACGAGCGGCGCCGTCGATGACACCGGCGGGTCACGAAGGTGTGCGTCTTCCCCACAGAGTTCACGCCGAGGCTCTGCCGGGAGTTCGTGCCCGCGTTGCAGCGCCTCCTAAGTCTTTGATCCGTCTTCCTTCTTTCTTCGCTTCCGTCATCCGGTGAGGAGCCACAGGACTCTGGCTGTAGCATGCAGCTGCGGCACCCTCGCGACAGGGCAGAGGTGCGATGGTTGCCCCGGCGAGTCTTCATGACTCGAGGCTGGGCCGAGTCGCCGGGTCTGCGGGGCGAGGCGCCCTCACGATCCACAGGTATGGCGGTGCTTGGTGATGTCCTTCAAGCTCTTGGCGGAGGTGCATCGTGGAAGTGCTGCCCGGGAGGCGGTGAGAACCCTGCTGTGGCGAGGCGGAGGCCGACCGACCACTCCTTGGCAGCTTCTCGAGCGGCAAGGCGCCCGGAGGATCCAGCGACTCCGCCGAGCTCTTGGCGCGGAGGCGGCGGCGACAGCTAGGTGCCCCCGAGCCTGCGCCGCTCACGGAGCAGGGCGGGCTCGTCAGGCCATCGCCGCCCCTGATCTGGATGAGGTTGGCTCCGGACCGGGTGTCCCACTGTTGATGATGGCGTCTGCTGCGGTGGTCCCTGTAGATAGGACTCCTTTGGATTCGCGTCTTTTGTTCCTGCGAGGAGCCAAGAATGTACCCCGCGGGGGCTTGTATGATATTTTTAGCTTTTGTCAATATGATCCTTATTATGAGGCAATGCGGGATGCCCATTCCGTTTTAGCGCAGTTTCTTCCTTTCAGACCTCGTGAGGGCTTGGTGCTCTCTTGCCCGGCAGGTCCCGATCCCAAAGCGGCTTCACCGTCGCTGGTATGCTGGTCGCGATGCGTGGTCAAGGCCAGAGGTGGCGGCCGAGTCGGTAAGAGCCTCGAGTCGCGATGCTCGATGGGTCCCCTTGGCGCTCAAGCAGCCATCATTCGGTGAGAAAGGAGAGCGACGTTGCTAACACGGAGTTGCATTGAGTGTGCGGATGGTGTTGCGATGACTAGTGTGTCTAGAGGGTGACTTATCTCGAGGGTCAGGGCAATGCTTCCTAGTGCGGCGCCAGGTCCGTGCCTTGGCCGGCGGGAGATTGCGTGGCGAGGTCGTTCCGTGCTCCTTGGAGGGACCCTGCAGGTTCACCACAAAAGGAACAAGAGCTCGCCGGGGCGATCGTTAGTCCTGTCGTTAGTTGCCTTGGAGAGGCGCGAGAGACCTCGCGAGGTGTGTCGGGGCACCCGTGAGCCTGCGCGGGACTCACGAGGCCCTACCTCAAGGCGGGTTGCGCCTGGCTCTGGGCCTTGTCTTCGAGTGTGTTCCTACAAATTTGGCCAGATGCGGTGCTCTCGTCTTGGTCCGGCTCTCGGGCTGGTCTCGGCCGTCCACGGCAAGCCAGGTCGCGATGCCATGGACAAGACCAGGAGGGTGAGGGCGGAGAGCGGTAGGAGCCCTGAGTCGCGATGCTCGGGCACCCCCTTTAGCAGCGCAAGCTAGGTTAGATGGCGCAACTCTCGTCCTCGGGTCCGGCTCTCGGGCTGGTCTCGGCCGTCGGCGGCAATCCAGGTCAGCGATGCTATGGACAAGACCAGAGGTGAGGGCGGAGAGCGGTAGGAGCCACGAGTCGTGATGCTCGGCACCCCCTTTTAGCAGCATAAGCTGGGTGAACGCAGCAACTCTCGTCCTCGGGTCCGGCTCTCGGGCTGGTCTCGGCCGTCGGGCAAGCCAGGTCGCGATGCCATGGACAAGACCGGAGGGTGAGGGCGGAGAGCCGGTAGGAGCCCTGAGTCGCGATGCTCGGGCACCCCCTTTAATCGCAAGCTGGATTGGATAATGAAACTCTCGTCCTCGGGTCCGGCTCTCGGGCTGGTCTCGGCCGTCGGCTGGCAAGCCAGGTCGCGATGCCATGGACAAGACCAGAGGGTGAGGGCGGAGGGCGGTAGGAGCCTGAGTCGTGATGCTCGAGCACCCCTTTTAACGTGCAAGATTTACCCACCCAGAAGGCACAAATAACAAGCATGGTGGAGCGAGCATAATCCTAAGGAAGCATGAAGGATACATGCCATTGGGGTGGCCCAAGCGGCTTGGGGATGATGCAGCCAGGCGCCCCCAGCAGGATAAGCTAAAGGCATGAAATAAAGGGATACATGCATGAGGCCGGACCCAGCGGCACTGGGAATAATCGACCTGAAGGCGCTCAGTAGTAAATAAAACTTAAAGATGTCACTGGTGATGTTGGGGATGAAGGGTTGTTGATGTAGCAGACTCGGTGGGCTGCGGGGCCGATCCTCCACGAGCCCCGGGCCGGGGGGCCTCGGGAGGCTCGGGCGCGCCGGCTCCTCATGGGCCATCTCCATCTCCGCCAGAACTGCAGGCGTGACCTCCTCTTGAGCCTCGGGATGGTCCTCATGAGGCAGCTGGTGCGCAGCAGCCGCGCGTTGGCGAGCCATAAGGCATGCGTGCGTGGCTAATGGGGCGGACCTTGCAGCGTCCCACCTGCGAGGGCAGGCGCTCTTGAGATCTGGCTCGGTTGAGCCTGGTATGTCGATCTGAGGCGCGCAGCCCACCATCCTCGCTTTGGATGGGGGCCACATCGAGGCGGCGGCTGCCCTCATGACCCTTGACTCCTGTAACTCTGAATGGCCTTGATGATGAACTCTTGGGGTTCTGTCCTCCTGGTCTTGCTCCTGCTTGCGGAAGCGTGCTTGAAACACGCCTCCCGTGGTGCCCAAGCGCCTCCCTCGAGACCTTGGCGAGGTCGGCGGCCCTCGAGGAGAGCCCCGAGCCCTGCTGAGGAGGCGCGCAGCACGCTTTCCTATCACGATGGAAGGCTCCCCCGGCCTGGTGCGGGCCTGAGGGGCCTGTCTCTTGAGGCCGGCCGGTCGATGTCTTCTTCTTCTTGGGTGTTGCCTCGGGAGGCATCCTGCTGCTTGTGGTGCAGGTCTTCCGGCGATCACGGCTGGCTCGCTCGGGGAGCTGCTGCATCTCTCTCCTCGGAGGGCACCGTGATGACCCGCCGCTTCATGGCATCTTGAGGATGTTGTAGCCATGGTGGAGTTCTGACCATGAACAGCCAGCGCTGGGTACCGAGGATGGCGTTGTCTGGCGAAGCGGTGGGCGACGTCGAAGTCGATGAGCTCGGTGTGGTAGTTGTCGCGGGCCCGAAGGTGGCGGGAAGGCGAACCTGCCCGATCGGGACCGTGGAGCCGTCGGTGACTCGGAGAAAGGCTTGGTTGGCTGAAGCTGGTATGGGGCACTTGAAGATTGTTGAATGTCTCCACGGACAGGGGCGTTGAGCCTGCTCCGCCGTCGATGAGGTCTTGGTGACCAACACGTTGCGATGATTGGGAGCAAAGCATTGGGAGAACTCCGGCTGTGGCTGCGCGCGAGATGATCCGGCTGAGCTGAATGTGATGGCGCCGCCGACACACGAGAGGGCGCGTGGACTCGAGCTTAGGGAGGACTCAATTCACTTCCGCAGGCGAACTGCTTGATGATGCGGTGAGAGGCTGGGGCTTGAGCTCCGCCCGGGATCTGACGATCGCCGCGCTTCTGGAAGCCCCAGCCCCTCGTCTGATGGCGGTCTTGACTCTACTTGGTGGGCGGCAGCGGAGGAAGGCCTGCGTTCCTGCGGATGATCTGGCGAGGCTGATCCCTCCGGCCCCCCCTCGCGAGGTTGGTCGCACCACCCTTGGCGCGGGCGCGGTCTTCCAGCGTCTGCATTTCTTCCTCCTCCTCGGCGTAGCCCGGTCACTGCGCTCGGGCGTCTGCCGACCCTTCCTTCAGCGCCTGCGGCCGGAGCTCTTGACATTCATTGGTGTTGTGGGTGTGGAGGTCGTGGTACCGCGATGCCGGCTGCCCTTGGAAGGCTCGGCTGATCTCTGCCTCGCTTGGTGTGCGGTTCGGTGCGAGCACGGCAGCCTGCCCTTCATGTCCTTGGCCTTGGACTTCTTCTCTTCCGGGATCCGCGGCGGGCAGCTCGAGGAGGAGAGCGGTCCTCCTCAGCCTGGCGCGCTTAGTCGCCAGGTTGAACAGCTCGAGGAGGTGCAGATCTTCATGCATCGCCAGCTCCTCCTTCATCTTGGCGTCGCGCGCGCCCGTCGGAGAAAGCGAGAGAGCGATGGCCTCCTCCATTACCACAGGGATCTTGGGCGTGCGTTGTTGAAGCGCTGGATGTACTTTGCAGGGTTTCCCACAGCTGCTGCTTGATTCGGTGCATGTCGCTCACGGCGGTGGCGATCGCGAGTACCACGGAAGTTGGCGATGAAGCGGAGTGCGCATCTTGGCCCAGGAAGAGATCGTGCACGGGGCGGATCACGAGGAGCAGTGCGGGCTCCGTCCTTGAGCACCATGGAAACCAATTCGCCATGACCCTTTCATCTCCGTTGGCAGCCTCGATGCCCAGCTCGTGAAAGCTGGAGGAACTCCGTAAGGTCAGCCGTGCCATCGTGGCGTGGAGGCAGGTGCGGCTTGAACTTCGGCGGGCCCATAGCGCTGCGCCTTCGGTGGTGAAAGCGCGGCAGCCCGCCGTGGCAGCGGGGCCTCGGACGGCGAAGAGCTTGGTCTTGTAGGCCTCCTGCTCCCGCGGTGGGAGCAGCGCGAGTCTTAGCGTCTTTGGAGGCGAGGCGCTTCGGGCAGCTTCTTGCGGGCGAGAACTTCTTGGCAGCTCTGCTCTTGCAGCGCGGCGCTGGCGGAAGCAGGTTCCGCCAGGGCAGCGCCTTCAACCAAAGCGCCGTCTTGAGAGGAGGCGCTGGCGCCCGAGGCTTCATCGCCCGCGGCGGGTGCGGTGCGCGAGGCAGACGGCGGCGATGCGCCTCCATAGCGAACGAGCTTCAGCGGCAGCGTCGAGCCATTCTTCGTGAAACGTCGTTGGCGGCGGTAGCGCAGGAGCTCGTTAGCGCGATGAGTGCAGCTTCGGGCCTCCATGGCAGCGCGAAGCGCGTGACGAAGAACCAGCGGGGTGGCGGCGTGGTGGTGCGGCCGTCCGCGTCATGGGCGGGTCTTGGGGCGGCGCTTGCTGCTCGTTCCCGCCGGGCGGTGGCGGCGTTGACAGCGGTGACGAGAGCAGCGAGGGCGCCCGCCCGGCAGGAGCCGTCTGGGTGACATGAGAAGCGAAGCGGCTCGGCGCTTCAGCGGAACTGTCGGCGTCGAACATGGTTCGCGATGGTCGAGGAAGAGCGAGGCGGCGGCAGATTCCGGCGCACCCTACAGTGCGCCAAATGTCGGATTTCGGGTTCCGGCAGACCCTTATGGTTCGAACTCTGGGGTGCGCGCGGAGATCCAACCATCCATCGTCTCGTACCTCGAAGAATTGCAGGGACCTAAACTACTAGCAAGAACAACACAAGAGACGCAAGATTTATACTGGTTCAGGCCACCATCATGGTGTAATACCCTACTCCAGTGTGTGGTGTGTGGATTGCCTCTTGGGCTGATGAGGAACAGTACAGGGAAGAACAGCCTCGCGAGGGTCTGTTCTTGGTGGGTGTGATGAACTGCTAAGTGGTATCCCGTCGCTCTAGCTTGAGGATCGGGTCTCTCTCTCCCTCTCTCTGGATTCCAAAATGCCTGCCTCGAGGAGAGGATCCTTCTCCCCCTCCTATGGTGGCTAGCTCTACTTATATAGAGGAAGGCCCTGGGCCTCTTCCCAAATATTGAGCGGGAAGGGCGCCAACAATTAGCCATTTGAAGGGAACAGCGGGTACACTTATCTGACTAAAGTTGGTCCTCGCTTGCCAAAGGCTCTGGTGATGGCCTTTGCTTGGGCTCCATGATGACTGCATTTCGGCCGTTGGGGCTGGTCTTGGTCTTGTTGCACGAAGCGGATGCCTTTGCTTGATGCTCTACTTTGCACTTGCTCCCTTTGCACCAAAGAGGAAAGGAGGGCGCTGCTTGGTGGCGCCAGGCGCCCTTGGTCATCATGGCTTACATCATGGGCACCTCGCGAGTACCCTGCCTTGAACTCTCCGCCTCCTCATGAGCCAACTGTGAGGCCATGCACGAGAAGCTCTTGGTCGCCCCGTGAGGCTTGGCCCCACGAGGTCTTGAGCTTGCGTTGATGAAGATGGGCTGTCTGGGCCTCCTTTGAGCCACGCCTTGGGCAGGCAGAGCAAGTCAGGGGACCCCGTTCCCAAGCGCCCGGCATATACGTTGTCATGGTGAGCGTATAATCCGTCAGTATAGAGAGTTCGAGTGATAGGGGAGTCCTGTGAGAGATAGCAGAGAGAGAGAAAGAGCTACTCCCTGCGTTCGATAATGTAGTGCCAACATTTTTTTAAAGTCAAACTTTTGAAACTTTGACCAAGTTTATAAGAAATTACTTATATCTACAATACCAAAGATAAATGATAGTATGAAGTAAGTACATGTTGTGATGAATCTAATGATCGTTCCAGATGTAAATGTTCTTCTCCACATATACCTAGTCAAACTTTTCTGATGTTTGACTTTTCATAACATCCATATGCTTATGGACGTGAGAGAGTCCCTAACTAGAGAGAGAGAGAGAGATAGAAAGAGTGAGTGAAAAAAGTGTGTGTGCGTGTGTGAAAGAGACATGGACAACACTCGATAAAAGTAGAGAAAAAATGTGTGTGTCTTATGCAAACATATCACACATGCATCTTCGACAACGGAAGCAAGGTGAGGAGATAGTGTGTGGTTGTTTTCAACCGAGAGAGCAAGACCCATATACGTGGCCAAGAGGGTCGACAAACAAGGGAGAGAGGTCGAGAGAGGCGTACGGAGAAAATGCAGACATGGGGAGGAGAGAGTGTATGTTTGTCATAGAGATCCCTGGGAGATCGTGATGGGACTACATGGGTGGGAGATCGAGTGACAAGGTGTGTGCGCAATAGAAGATACCACGAGAGATATTGAGATAGACGTATGGATGGAAGGAGACAATACGTGTGTTCCTGATGGCTAGTGAGAGATAATCGTACTTAGGGGGGGAGTGCTTGCGCCTATGATGGAGTGAGGGATTATGGTACTTATTAGGGGGGTCCGTGTCACAGAGAGAGAACAAGGGCAGAGAGTGTTGGATAGGTCTATATGTATAGCGCGAGCGAGACATGTGTATGTGTGAACCAGGGCGATATAAAGTTTGAGAGAGATTGAGGAGCCCCGTTAAGGCTGAGTGGTGCGTCAGATAGCTGAGAGGGGGAAAGAGATATTCCATCCGCTCAATAATGCAGTGCATGTAATTTTTTTAGAAGTCAAACTTTGGAAACTTATGGATGTTTTGAAAAGTCAAACCTCAGAAAAGACCTATAGATGGATTGCACCCAAGATATTTAGCTTGGACTAGATAATCATACATAGTGTGCGAGAGAGACCTATAGATGGAGTATATATGCATGCGAACTAGAAAGACCCCCCCACACGCACAAAGAGAGAGAGAGAGAGAGAGAGAGAGAGAGAGAGAGAGAGAGGGAGAGGGACCAACAAGGTTTGTGTGTTGGATGCGTGCGATAGAATTGAAGATTCTCGGTGAGAGAGAGAGAGAGAGAGAGAGAGAGAGAGAGAGAGAGAGAGAGAGAGAGAGAGAGAGAGGCGAGAGAGCAGGAGAGAGAGGGGAGGTCGCGTTTTATGCATTAAAGACTGATATAAACCATGTTTCGATATAAACTTGCATTCAAGTATTTAAATTGGAGAACATGTTATCTGCAATCCACACATGAACGGAGATATGCGTATATCAAACAAGTTCATTAATTTGACTCTCAACATGTTCATGGAGTACTATAATACTGTACAACATGCTACTCGATTGAGGTGTTCAATTTTGGATTTAGTTCACTATTTTGACCTGGTGAGCAGCTATTTCATTGAATCGAGATATTTCATTTTGGGTTTGATTCCGTTTTTGAGTGGGTCAACTATTTGTCATATAGTAAATCGCTAACAGCGAGCATGTAGAAACACATTACTCCGAGCATCATCTCTCCATCTAAAAAAGAAGTGGCAAGCTAATATTTCAAAATTTGATTCGAATCGACTTGGTAAGGTAGACGTGGATGCTTGTTCTCACAAAATTTGAACGAACCGTTAAACACCTTCTGCTCGGTGGAATTTGCCCGAGCAAATGAATGGGAGACGCGAAATTACCGGCCTATGTGGGACACCCATCAATTGGCCCGTTGTACATCGAGGGTAGGTTCGTAACTGCATCCAAGTGCACCTTTTCCTCGGCCGAAATGACATGTGCCGAATAATTCATAAACCATAGTGACAAAACACCCTCTCCTCGCTTGAAATAGCTTGGCGCCCACTATTTCAAAACACGCTCTCCCTCGCTTGAAATCGCTCGCCCACTATATTCAAAACACGCCCTCCTCTTGAAATCGCTCGTGCCCAGTATATTTCAAAACCGCCTTCCTGCTTGAATTACACGCGCCCAGTACATTTCAAAACACGCCCTCCTCGCTCGAATTCGCTCACGCCCACTATTTGGGAGAAGCAAAGTTAATCTACTATCCCCGACCCTCAGTACACAGACCCAAGCCAAGAAGCCTAAAGGTAGGGGTAGAACTGTATCCCCCACATTTCGGACAAATAAATGCATGAACATGGTTCCCCCTTCCAATTCCCCATTCATACCTCGTGGGCACCAAATCACCTTCTCCCCAGAAGCTCCCTTCTCCCGAGCCGCGAAACCACAGCCCCTCCTCCATGGCGCCCCCACCACACCAAATTCACAACTGCCCTCCTCTCTAATCCCGGAGACGATGTCCATTTGCCGTCGTGCACTGGGACGTGTGCCTCTTACTCTGTGCTGCCGGAGCTGCCTCGACGACGGCCCGTGAACCGTACCGGAGCCGATTCACCCCCGCCGTTTGTCACGGTGCCGGAGCGGCTCCAACTTTGGACCCGTCCAGAGCCCTGGCGGTGCTTCCCCGTAGCTGTCGACCATCGCGACATCTCTACTTCCCTGCCGCCGGTAGCCACCGCAACTGTGCCGGCCTCACCGACTAGGCAGCTGGAGCTGCCCACTTCATCGGGCCGCCAGATAGGTCGCACCCTCATCTCAAATCACTTTATTTAGGCGTCAGTTGTCTGAATTTTTATTCTGGGCCAATCGATTCCCAATGGGAAGCAGCACCCCTCGGCAGTGGAGCTCCTAGGCTGCTGGTTGGCTGGTGTCTAACGTAAAGGGTCTTGAGGCGCAAGTTCGCCATAAAGCAAGCAACAGATGGTTATCTTAGAGTTGTGTGGGTTGAAGGTACTGCCGCCGCTGGATCTGGATGACGGCGAGTCTTTGTGGATTTACCCAGGAGCGGCGCAACCACGACAGTGCGGTGGGGCAGGGAGCGGGGTTTGGTCAGGGCTACGGATAGCGGAGGCAGGCTGCTCTACCGGTGGTCACTGGCTCTTCGTGGAAGATTCCGAACAGTGTCAGTCGGGAGGCACAAGACGGCCATCAAGCCATCCAGCGGAGATCGGACAATACCAAAATCAAATAAAATCATGTGACCCCAATTTAGTCTTCAGTCAACAGACGTGTGACCACTCTCGTACCTTGTTGTTGATCTCTTAGGGTATTTCTTCAGATCAGAGAGATGTGTCATTCTTAACATTATGCGTTTTCTGCATCTTCAGCCACACCATCTTCCGACTCACCGCAGCTGCTCCAACAAGTGAAGCATGCACCAGAAGGGAGCTATAGTCCCCACTCAACAGTTCCCTACGTCGAATGCACGTGCCCGACATGGACAGCCACAACAACTGCAGGGCCATCGACAAGTCAGCACATGATGCTCACTCCTATGGATGGCGGCCAGATAGTTTGTACCCTCATCTTACTTGTGTGCAATATTTATGTCTTTGTTATTCATCTAAGCATTGAAAATAGATTATCACATTTCACTGTATATTCATGCTGATCTCTTACGGGTCTTTTTCAGGAGTTAACATTGTTCCCTAGTTCAGCTAAGAGACTTGTTCTTTAGGTAACGTTGTTCCATAGTTATCATCCATCAGCCAATGCTAT
>JAHIAM010004494.1:0-26981 GCA_021605205.1 Aegilops longissima | reverse complement strand
CCAATTGCGCTTGAATTCTCCAAACCCTTCCCTTTGCATTTCTTGCAAGTTGCATGCTTTACTTTCCGCTGCTCATATACTCTTTGCATGCTTGCTTGAATTGTGTTAAGATTGCTTGACTTGTGCTAAGATAGCTAAAATCTGCCAAAGACTAAAATTGGGAAAAGGATAAGTTTTTATTTGGTCAAGTAATCTAATCACCCCCCTCTAGACGTACTTTCGATCCTACAGCGGCCTTGCGGCAGCAGCGGCGGGGACCTCGCTAGGGTTTCGAGCGAGGGAGGGTGTGTGTGTGTGCACCTGAGGACGTTTTGGTCTCTCTCTCTGTGTGTGTGTGTGTGTGTGTGTGTTTGGAGGGGGGGTGTCGGTGTCAAAACCGGCGGATCTCGGGTAGGGGGTCCCGAACTGTGCGTCTAGGAGGATGGTAACAGGAGACAAGGGACACGATGCTTTTACCCAGGTTCGAGCCCTCTCGATGGAGGTAAAACCCTACTCCTGCTTGATTAATATTGATGATATGGGTAGTACAAGAGTGGATCTACCACGAGATCAGAGAGGCTAAACCCTAGAAGCTAGCCTATGGTATGATTGTTGTTCGTCCTACGGACTAAAACCCTCCGGTTTATATAGACACCGGATAGGGTTAGGGTTACACAGAGTCGGTTACAATGGTAGGAGATCTACATATCCGTATCACCAAGCTTGCCTTCCACACCAAGGAAAGTCCCATCCGGACACGGGACAAAGTCTTCAATCTTGTATCTTCATAGTCCAGAGTCCGCCAATGGTGATAGTTCGCTATCCGGACACCCCTAATACAGACTCCCTCAAGAGCTCCCTAACCAGGCTTCAATGACGACGAGTCCGGCGCGCATATTGTCTTTGGCATTGCAAGGCGGGTTCTTCTCCAAATTCCATATACTTGTCGAATAGTGTCCGGCTTCTGATAAATGCTGCGCTCCATGGCTTCCACGCCCAATAATGGCCATCTTCCACGTGTTTGAATGAATGCTAAAAGCCGTGGTATTTTTATACTTATCCCCCTAGCTGCGCAAATGAGCCGCCTATAAAAGGGACGAGGATCTAGATCCGAGTCACCCCATCCCTCCGCGAGCTTTCATCGGAGCGCCTCGACAAAAATCCATTCCATCATGGACACCGACGCTGCTCCTTCGGCCCCAAATTTCACCTGAAATTGGGAGAGATGCTCACCCCGCATAGCGAGCTAGTGACACTCCAAACCAAGGGATTTCTTCCCCCGGCCTTCATGGTTCCGGTTCGAGCCGGACTCGCCACCTATAAGGGCGGAAAGCAAGCGGTGAGTGTCCCCGATCCCTCCAAAGGAGAGCGGGTATGCTTTATCTCTTATCTAGTAAGATGACTCGGATTTCCAATTCATCTGTTTCTCTGGGGCTCTTGGAGTTCTACGGCCTCCAGCCAGCACCACCTTACGCCTCGCCTCCATTTTGCACATCGCGGGCTTCGTGGCCCTTTGTGAACTGTTCTTGGGCGTCGAGGCTCATTTTGCGCTGTGGAAGAGATTATTCTGCCTTGTACCCCGTTCTCATGAGGATTCAATATATCAAGTGGGCGGAGCCGAGCTATGGCGCATCACCGGGACTGGATATCTATCCGGAACCCCGAAGAAGGCGTCTGAAGACTGGCCTTCGGAATGGTTTTATATAGAAGACATCCCACTACCGGATCCTGTTCGGATCGATCTCCCGGAATTCAGCAATGCTCCTTTGAAGAAACGCCCGAGTTGGCGCCCGCGGAGCTCCCAGAGGGAAGACGACAGGGACATCCTTTACCTGATGAGCCGAATAAGATTGTTAGCTCATTCCGGACTGACCATGATCGGTGTCATGGCCACATGTATTATGCGGGGGGTGCAGCCGCTCCAGTATAGGGGCCACCCCATGTGGGATTTCAACGGGAGGACGATGCCACCCGTCATGGCCGTAAGGGGCCGGATCGGTCACCGATTTGGTGAAGATCTTGTCCGTCTGCACAAGGGAGAAGAGGAGGATTTTCTCCGCTACCCATTGAACGGATTTTCTATGAACAATCATCAAGCTGGGTAAGCGGACATTCCTTTTTGCACATCCGATCCATATTCCCATGGTTAGGTATCTCATTTTGTGATTTTGACGCAGAATCGCGCCAGCCGTGAAAGACATAAACAGCCTGCCTTCCACAACCCGAGGATCCGAACGGCTCCTCGATCCGCCTCCCAAGAGGATCCGGACATATTGGTGGAGCTGATTGATGGGGTATTTCACCAACTGAGCATCGATAATGCCTTGGTTGCCATTACGTCCGATTACCCCGGAATACTTCCAGCCTCACAGGTAACTGAGACCGAGGTCCCAATACTCTGATAATGACCCATCCGTGCTTATTTTTGATCAGCGTATACCCATGGTGTTTCGCAGGGGGTGCATTCAATGCAGGAGGCCGAGCCCCTGGCAGCTAGCCAACAAGGGGCAGCACGACCCCGCAGGCTAAAAAGAAGTGTGGTCCGGATCAAACGCCGCCAAGAACGGTATGGCGATCACCATATTTCTAGGATTGATTCTCGAAGGCGATTAACGCTGGTGTTCTTTTCAGAAAAGAGCGCCGCGGATCGTGTCCGGAGAGGTTGCCAACGAGCCTCCGCCACCTGTGCTCCAAAGCCGGGTCCAAGCGGAGGCGAGCACGAGGCGCGTCCGGATGCTCCTCCGGATGAGGATGCCGACAGATTGTCCGCCACCAACTCCGAGGTGGAGAGTGCCATGAATCACAAAGCGCCGCTGCACAGTTCTTCGTGGTCGCATGTTTCTCCCAAGGGCATTGAATGCCTTCAATTCGGGAGATGCGCACTCCGTGCCGCCAAGATGGTCTAGCCAGAGCCACGAGCAGATGTAAAGGACATACGGTGAGGAAATTTGACGGTTATATATGCCAAGAGTCCCGAGACTTAAAATAGTTAGAATAACTGATTTAAGGATCATTTGTTATGCATGTTCTTACAAAAAGAATACCCGACTGTCCCAGAGCTTGAAGAATGCAAGGCCCAACTTGAGGTCAAGATTAGCCGCCATGGGGGGAGCCACAGAGACCCCTTTGGTAATATATGCTTCAAAAGATAAGTAGTTTGTGAAGTGCGGCGTGTGTGTAAATCTGATAATAATATTGCAGATGGCGCCGGACTAGATCCGGACAAGCAACAGCTCTTGCGCCGGTTGAAGGCCGGTGAGAATGTGCTTACAAGGGTGAGGCAAGAGAAAAATAATCTCCAAGATGCCAACACCCAGCTGGGTGAGGAACTAAAGGATGTTCGTGCTCAGCTGTCCGACTCCGTGAAGGAGAATCGGTGACTTCGCCGCTGCATTTATAGTAAGTGCTTGAGCGAACTTTGAAAAAGAGTTCGGCGAGGAAGTCAATTAATGAGTTATGTCTCGTAGGTATGCTCACGGGTCGCCCTGCAGAGGAAATGCCCGTTCTACGGGTGACCTTCTTCCCAAGCTATTGCAACTGCATGAACGAAGTTCGGCAGGTGATGAAAGGCGCTGCCTGTGCCTTGTAGCCATCTATCTCACCGCCCAAGGCCTTGGAGAGCTTGCAGAGAAGCTTCAGGAGCACGGCGCGCTCCGACTATGGAAGATATCGGCTGTCGTTAAGGCGCCAGGAGGCTCGGGCCATGGTGAAGACGCGTACACGGTAAGGCGGACCCAAACCACATGGTCGAGGTCGGACCGGTGGGGCCCGACGGGAAGGAGATCCCTGTGAGCTTAGTGTACGGCCAAGTAGAGGTGGCCGCCAAGTATTCCCAGCAGGACTGTAAACTAGACAACCTATTAGATGGCGTTGAAGAGGAATACAATCAGTCAATTTGACTATGTAATTTAAAATGACATGTAAAATGCGTTCTAGCCGGATTGTGGATCGTTTGTCGTAGTGGACCTTTTCGCTTCAACCTCGGGACCAATAGTCCGGAGTGTGTCCGAATACCCTCGCGGTTATGTAAAAACCGGGGCATGCGTGGAGACCAAAGCGAGGGGTCATGAGTGCTTTATCGCATAAGTGCCCAACTAGTTGTGTTATATTACATGGTTAGTAAGAAAATCTTCCAGGAGAATAGTTCCGTTAGGGGTTCCTTTCTCGAGGCATGCCCTAAAGTGCATGTCCGACCGCTAAAAAGCGTAAAAGCATCCGGGGCAGATAAATGAAAATAAAAAATCATCTTTTAGTTCACCGACCAATATTCCCTTAAGAACGCTTAGCTTTCGCTTCACCTAGTTCGAGGTACACGTCCGGTGACCCGACGGTAATAATCGAGAGGTGCTCCTTTACCACCTAGCCAACAATCGGGAACGAGGGGTAAGCACAGAGCCGTGCAACCCAGCTTGGCCAAAACTTAAGTCATATCGATGCATATAATGGTGAATAAAAGGTACATGCGAAGTGTGACACATGTGTTGGGCATAAAGTTCGTATAAATAAGCTTCGTTAAAGAAGCCCCAGTATAATGAGCGCGATAGCGCCAAGTGTGTGCAAACACGCGCAAACGAGCCTTTAACGGCTTCGGAAAAAAGGAGGAGAAGGAGAGAAATAAAAGATAACTTAAAGTATAAAATATAGACGGAGGAAGGAGATGAACTCGAATCCGCGCTAGGCGAGAATCTTCAGAGACGGGCTGCGCTCCATGGGTTCGCTCGAGTCGGTTATCCGATGCGTTTGCAGATGGTATGCTCCGCCGGTCGACTTGGTCGATGATGAAGGACCCTCCCATTTGGGCTTGACTTTGTCCTTTTTCTTGTCCGGCAAAGCGAGAACTAGTTCGCCAACATTGTAAGATTTGGCCCGCATTTCCCTCGCTTTGATATCTTCGAGCCTGCTGTTGATAGAATGCGGAACGAGCTTTTGCCACGTCACGCTCCTCCTCCAAGGCGTCCAAGCTGTCCTACCGATCGAGCTCGGCTTCTCTTTCTTCATACATGCGCACGCGAGGTGAGTCATGAATTATGTCGCAGGGCAAAACTGCCTCGGCGCCGTATACCATAAAAAATGGTGTGAATCTGGTAGTGCGATTCGGCGTGGTCCGCAACCCCCAGAGTACGGAGTTGAGCTCCTCTACCCAGTGCGTGTTAGATTCCTTGAGGGACCGCACTAGCCTGGGTTTAATGCCGCTCATGATTAGACCGTTTGCTCGCTCGACTTGACCGTTAGTTTGGGGGTGATAGATCAAGCGAGTCGAGCTTGATGCCCATGTTTTTGCACCGAGTTTGACCTTGTCGGCCGTGAAGTTCGTGGCTGTTATCAATGATGATGCTATGGGGACGCCAGAACGGTGTACTACCCCGATATGAAGTCTATCATCGTCCGGATTCGCCGCCTTTACTGTGCTTGGCCTCTATCCATTTGGTGAATTTATCCACCATGACCAATAGGTATTTTTGCTTGTGGGTTCCTCCTTTAAGGGGTCCAACCATGTCAAGCTCCTGCACCAAGGGCCGTGTGATGGGTATAGTTTTGAGGGCGGTGGGTGGCATGTGGCTTTGATTAGCAAAGAGCTGGCAACCGACGATCGTTGGACTAAGTCCCGAGATCCGCCTCGGCCGTCGGCCAATAAAATCCTGTACGGAAGGCCTTGCCTACAAGGGCCCGGCTGCGCATGGTGCCCACCGAGTCCGCATGAATTTCAGCCAGAGATTCCTCCTTCCTCTTCGAAATACACCTTTGAAGGACTCCGTTGTGCTTTTCTTATAAAGCTCTCCTCATGGACCTTATAGGCTTTAGACCGCCGCACTATGCAGCGGGCCTCGCTTTTGTCCCTCGGAAGTTCCTGCCTAGTTAGGTAGGCTAGGAATGGTTCTGCCCACGGGCGATGACTGCCATTATTGCGTAATGACGGTGTTATTTCATCGGCGGGACCACCAACTTTGTCGGAATGTTCGGTGTGGGGCAGTGTGGTTGGGTCCGGTTGTTATTTCCGACTCCCTCCCATAGTACGGATGGCTTGAAAAGCCTCTAGGAAGACGTTGGGGGACGGCATCACGCTTATGCCAATGCGTGCTAACACGCCTGCTGCCTGGTTGTTATCCCGGGCTATATGGTGAAATTCGAGCCCCTCAAACTGAGCTCACATTTTTAGGACGACATTGCGATAAGCTGCCATTTTCGGATCCTTGGCATCAAAGTCCCCATTTATTTGGGATATCGCGAGGTTCAATCCCGCGCACCTCTAGGCGTTGAATGCCCATGGAGACCGCCATCCGGAGACCATGTAGAAGGGCCTCAGATTCGGCTGTGTTGTTGGAGTCCGTACATTATTTGAAGTACGATTGACTGTATCTCCGGTTGGGGACGCTGAACGACGCCAGCCCCTGTGCCGCCAACATTTTGGAGCCGTCGGCGCATGATCCAGTTGGAATATGCGCCGCATTTTAGGGAGTTCGCTTCACCATTCGGCGATGAAGTCAGCCAAAACTTGCGACTTAATAGCTCGCCGTGGCTTGTAGGTTATGTCGAACGGAGGAGCTCAATGGCCCATTTAGCAATCCGCCCGCTATGTCCGCGGTTGTTTATGATGTCATTAAGAGGTACTTCGAGGCTACCGTTATCGAACACTCTTGGAAGTAGTGTCGCAGCTTCCGGATGCCACGAACACCGCGTATGCTATCTTTTGATAATGCGGTATAGTGACTTGCATGGAGTTAGGACAAGGGACACGAGTAAACTGGTTTTGGAGAGGGAACTTGTGTCCGTCCGCTTCGCTCGACAACGAGCACCGCGCTTACAACTTGATGGGTTGCTGCGATGTATAATAGCATTGGTTCGCCCATGTTGGGCGCGCCAGACCGGATTTGTTGCCAATATGGCTTTGATTTCTTCGAGTCCGCCAGGCAGCATCCGCCCACTGGTGTTCGTGCACGGAGGAGGCGATAAAGGGTAATGCCTTTTCTCCTAAGCGGGAGATAAAGCGGCTTAGAGCTGCCACACATCCAGTCAATTTTTGTATTTGTTTGAGGTCTTTGGGGATATCCAATTGTGACAGAGCTCGGATCTTGGCTGGGTTTGCTTCAATTCCTCTATCGGATACAATGAAGCCCAATAGCTTTCCTACCGGTACGCCAAAACGCATTTTTCCGGTTGAGCTTGATGTCATATGTTCGGAGATTATCGAATGTGAGCCTCAAGTCGTCGACTAGGGTTTCGACATGCTTGGATTTGATGACCACATCGTCTATGTATGCCTCCACTATTTTGTCGATCTGGTTTGCCAGACATGTTTGAATCATGCGCTGATATGTTGCGCCGCCGTTTTTGAGCCCAAAGGGCATTGTGTTGAAGCGTAATGGGCCGATGGAGTGATGAATGCCGCTGTGGCTTGGTCTCGCTCGCCATCTTAATTTGGTGGTAGCCGGAGTATGTGTCGAGGAAACACAATGAATCGTGTCCTGCGGTAGCGTCGATAATTTGATCGATGCAGGGAAGGGGGAAGGGATCCTTTGGGCAAGCCTTGTTAAGGTCCTTAAAATTGACACATAGGCGCCAGGATTTGTCCTTCTTGGTACCATTACCAGTTTGCTAGCCATCCGGATGTTTAATATCTCCGATGAATCCGCCTCCAATAGTTTAGCTAGCTCCTCTCCCATGGCCTGCCTCTTGGGTTTGGAGAAACGCCAAGAGCTTGTTTGATTGGCTTGAATCTTTTAGGATATTTGGGCTGTGCTCGCCACCGTGGGATTCCCGGCATGTCTGAAGGGTGACAGCAAAATGTCCCAATTTTCGTAGGAATTTTCGTAATGCACGTCCACATCAGGGTTTAATTTTGCCCCGATGGAGGCCGTTTTTGTAGGGTCCGTTGGATGGACTTGGAATTTGACTATTTTGTCTGCCGGTTTAAAAGAGGTGGACTTGGATCTCTTATCGAGTATCACATCATCCCTGTTCACCGTGGAGCGCACCGCAGTGAGTTCCTCTGCCGCTAGGGCTTCGGATAGTGCCTCAAGGGCAAGTGCGGCTGTTTTATTTTCAGCGCGGAGCGCTATGTTCGGGTCACTACCGAGAGTGATAATTCCGTTGGGTCCGGGCATTTTGAGCTTCATGTACCCGTAATGGGGTATAGCTTGAAAAATTGTGAATGCCTCTCACCCTAATAGAGCGTGGTATCCGCTGCTGAACGGGCCACTTGAATGTGACCTCCTCGACCTATAATTGTCCGGGCGGTTTAACACCACATCTAGTGTGATCTTTCCTCAGACAAAGATGCTTCCCGACCGGGATTATTCTCTAAAGGTTGTGCTTTTGCTCAATGCGGCTCCAGCCTATTTCCATTTTTCAAGGGTTTCTCAGAGATGAGGTTTAATCTGCCGCCGCCCATGAGTACCTTGGTAAGGCGAAAGTCATCCACTATTGGACTGAGGACCAATGCGGCCGGTGCTCGGGCTGTTCGAATTTAGGTTCATCACCGCATTAAAGGTAATAGCCGTGTCCTCCATGGATTTATTGTTGCTATCTGGTAGTGAAAGTGCGTATATCGACTAGAGGGGGGGTGAATAGGCGATTTTAGAGATTTATAAATTCTTCACGAGGAATTTGTCAGTGAGGAAATTCCTTAGCTAAGAAATACATGCAGCGAATAAGTACTCGAAGTAAGCATAGCAGATTACAGGCATAGTCATCATGATGAAATGAAGACAATCACAGAGTACGTAAAGTATAATCACAGGATAACACAAGATGAAGACAAACCGATCAAGAAATTGAACTGAGGAAATTGAGAAAGTCTTCACCAAAGTCTTCAAACACAGATATGAACAAACACTCAACACAAGAATGAGGAAATGAAAGGGTTGAGGAAATAGAACCAGTTAGGTTGGTGAAGACAATGATTTGGTAGACCAGTTCCAACTGCTGTCTCAGCTTGTACGTCCGTTGGAGCGGCCGAGTATTTAAACTCAAGGACACGCAGTCCCGGACACCCAACATCGAAAGCACGCAGCTCAGACACCAAGTCCTCACCGATTCTCCTTGAACTAAGGTCACGCAGACTCGCCCAATCACTCGTGGTAAGTCTTCAGCGACTTCCAAACCTTCACATACTTGGTACTCGGCATCCACAATTCCTCTTGATGTTCTAGACCTTGACGCCTAACCGTCTGGAAGAAGCACAGTCTTCAAAGGTAAAAGCGCCGGATCCACGCAGGATCAATTTCTTCAAGGATGCTCAATCACTTTGGGTTTGTTGGGGTTTGGTTTTGGGTTTTCCTCACTTTTGGTTTTTCCTCACTTGATGATTTTCGCCAAATTCCTCGGAGGATGGGTTGCTCTCAAATGACAAGTGTCAAGTTCTTCTCGAGCATCCAACCAACTAGTGGTTGTAGGGGGCGGCTATTTATAGCCTAGGAGCAGCCCGACATGATAAGACATAAATGCCCTTCAATGATATGACCGTTAGGTGGATAAGATATTTGGGACAGCCACCAGAAGACAAAGAACGGTCGGAAATTTGAACATCAAATTCCTCGTATTATCATGTTCTTCATCGTAGGCAATTCAGACCGGCGAATTTTAACTCCTCGGCCGAAACAAATTCTCAACACTGTAAGAGCTTCGCTCTCACATCAAGAAATTGACTGAATCAGTATGAGATTTCCAAAAGCTTCACTCAAGGAATTGGTAGGTGTAGGATTTTGAGTTGAGCATCAAATGGAAATTTTCCTTAGTATTTCCTCGACCCCTTTAACAAAGACGGTGTTTTATGACTCAAGAAAGAGAAAATGAAACTACGAAAACAAAAGTCTTCACGCTTCATGTTCCTCAAGCGAATACCAAGTCTTCGTGATCACACCAATTTCTTCACTTTCAAAATCTTCGTGAAGTCTTCGTAATATCAAAGTCTTCATTGAAGAACTTCATTTTAGGGTCGACTTTTACCGTAATTATCAAACTCCTCATAGACTTATAGATCTGTGTACACTCACAAACGATTAGTTACTTAACCTATAAGTCTTCAATACACCAAAATCACTAAGGGCACTAGATGCACTTACAATCTCCCCTTTTGGTGATTGATGACAACATAGGTTAAGTTTTCAACGGGATAAACATATGAAGTGTAAATACGATAATGAGGATTTTGATTGCAAGATATAGAAGAACTCCCCTCAAGATGTGCATAGTGAGGAATTTGCTTTTGAGGCAATGCACATTTGAAGAATTGAATCATGGAGATCTCCCCTATATCTTGTAATTCATACACGATTTGACATATAATATGAGGAATTTGAAATGCATGATGAAATATGGTGCTTAATGTTATGCAATGCATACATAAAAAGTATCGAGCCCAATGCGATGAGGAATTTGAAACTTTTCATGAGTATCGAGCCCAAATCGATTTGAAGATTTTCAACGAGCTCATGAGGATCGAGCATAACAAATATCAAAACCATCGTAGTCGAGCATAGAGCAAAAGCATAATGCATCAAAAGTATCAAAGCACCATCGGGTTTAAGATTACAACTCGATCCAATAAAAGGTTTCGTAAGAACGAGAGTTGTAAACTTAATAAAGTACTGTATATAGACAAAAACGAGACCCGCTTGAAGACTAACTCAAATTTCTCCCCCTTTGTCATCGAATGACCAAAAGGATCGAAATTGAGGATTAACGCTCTTGAAGAATTTCAAGTTGAAGACGGAGCGCCAAAGATTGTCGGGTTGTTCGTTGAAGTAGGACCAGCAGCAAGGTGTCTTCCAAATCTTCATTTTCATCGTTGTCGCGAGATGAAGAATAGGAGTTGGCCACCAAGGAAGGAACTTTGACCTTCTTGAATTCTTCTGAGGAGGTGCAGACTACCAAATTCTTCCTTGAGTCCCATTGATTGCGCTTCTTCTTCATTGTAGACATGTGAAAGAACAGCCCAGAGCGCTTGAAGGTTTCATGAAGGTAGTAGTGGTTTTTCTTCACCGCATTGTGAGTTGAGGTCATGTTGTAAAGAAGAGTACCAAACCGACGCTTGACCCACTTATGATTGCGATCAACCTTCCGATGAAGACCGAGGAGTAATTCACGATCACCATCACCCCGGTGCGCCTTGAGGATTTTGCTTGACAAAGGTATTTGCTGCAGAGTCATGTGTAGCGAGTCATCATTGGTGGAGTAAGATGCTGCTTTGCTAAACTGTCCATCCAATGGACGAATGCCTTCATCTATCACAGCAGAGCCTTTCCCTTTTCATCACCGAGGTAATTGGCCGCTTGAGGACTTCAATCGGGGCGTGTAGCTGCAGTGGTTCAAAGTATCGCCTTTGTAATTCAAAGAAGATCTTGACCGATGAATCTCATAATCCAAGGTGCATAAGGCTTCAGCTCAAAAGGTGACATGGCAATGTTAGCCAGAGTCCTCATGAAGAAATCATGGAAATTTACGGGAACACCATGGATGATGTTGAAAAGCATATTCTTCATGATGCCAACGACTTCTTCATCGTTCGAGTCATGGCCCTTGATAGGACTCATAGTCTTCGTCAAAATTCGATAGACTGTTCGAGGCACATATAATAATTCCTTGATGAGGAATTTGGTCCTTGGAGCTTGTCTGGGCTTCAAAGGCTTCATCAGCACTTGCATATAGTGATTTGAAAGTTCCTTTTCTTCATAGATGCGACGTGCACCATCAATCGGAGGACTAAGTGGGAGGGCACGAAGCAATTCACTAGCTGGTGCCTTGTAGTGGGTGTTTTCGGTCATCCAATCCAATCCGGTGATGTGCAGGGTTGCATAGAACTGAAGAATTAGCTCTTCGTTCCAATCACAAATATCAGTGCAGAAGTTTAGCAGACTGCCGTGAAGAACACAGAGGACGGCTCAAAGCTCGGCAGCGACTCCATATCCACATGAGGAATATGAGCATGATCAAGATTTTGTCCTTGTTGAAAAGCACCGAGGAATAGAAGTTTGCTTGACTAGCAGTCCGTAAACGCCTCTTCCTAATGCGAGCGTAATCATATGGATTATATTCATGAAGAACAAGTGCTCGCAAAGAAGTCTTCAGCCTTGAACTTTTGCTTGGTTGAGAACGGATTCTTTTGCTTGGGCAGAGGGTGTCATGAGTTGCATCACCACCTCGTGAATCGTAAGTTCAGGTTCTTAGCCGAGGAATTCCTTGTTCCTCAACAGAGCAGTTCGAGGATTAGCAAGAAGCAGCAGTTTCATCAAAGACTAGTGGCTGGAATTTCTTCATGCATGTACTCAAAGGGTTGATTTTCTTCGTAATCTATTTGGACAATTGCGCAGGGAGTGAGGAACTTGTTGGAGCGAGGTGAAGAGAGGAGTATTGGGATGCTGACTTTCCCAAAAGTCATCATTGATCACCGGAGTGGTGCATCCAATATCCACATCTTCATTTTCAATTTCTCAAGCACCAGCTTGAGGAATTTCATGGTCCGATGAGGAAATAACTGGGGTTGAAGGGATTGCTTCCACTTCAATTTCTTCATCAATTTTCTCTGATGAAGCAGCAGATTGATGTTCTTCATCAGATCCGGTTGGGATCTCATATTCTTCTCCAAAAGGAACGACTTCCTTTGATGGTATGGAGGTAATTGGAACAGCATCAATTGGGTTTTCAAATGAGCTGGTCATTGGCTTCATTTTCTTCAGTCAAGAATCGACGCAGCTGATGCTTTCCTTTTCTTCACAGCAGCTCGCTCAGAGCCTTGGTTTTCTTCACATCGAGCGATGGAAGAATTGGAGTTGGAGTTGGCGCCGAGGAGCTAAGGAATTTGGTGCAGTTTCTTCAGAGCAACCGATGCAGCCTCCTGCCTTGAGTAGCTTCTTCAGCGCACTACTAGTGGGTGCCCCGGCAGTTTCTTCAAATGGCTGGGATGGGATCATCAGCCCTCGAATCAGCATTTTCTTCAGCAGGCTGAGCAGAGGCTTCAGCCTGAGGAATTTCAAGTTGCACAGGTGCAGCAACACTTGTGATTTTCTTTGTCAGATCAACGAATCTGGTCTTGACTCCTTGCCAATCAGCATAGTATGTGTCAAGTTCTTGCCGAGGTTTTGAATTTCAGTTTGATTTTGAGAAGCTCCTCGTGTGTCATCTTGACAACGCTTTTCTTCAGGAACCTCTCCTTCCTGTATTGAGCCTTTTTGATTTCCCTCGCCTTCTCAAACTTCCATTTTTCTTCAGCTATGAAGTGAGTCAGTGCATGACTTTGACCATGTGTCAAAGGAAGATCAGGCAGAGGGGTATTGGGATCATTGTGCCGAGGTCAATGAAGTCGAGGACTTTCTTCGATCCAAAGAGCAAGGGCACAGATGTACCCTTGGCTCTAGCGGCTCTAACTTGGCGGTCTCTGATGATTTCTTCAAGTTCTTCATCAGATGCCTCATCATCAGATGGCACGTGGACTACAAGCTGTTTCTTCCTTGGGCTAGGCCGAGGACCACGCCCATTGTTGCTTTTGTCTTCAGCAGAGTCGGCCCGATGAAGAATTGGGGCAGCCGAGGAACTTGCAGAGATGCTCGAGGCAATTGAGAAACCAGCAGTCCTTTGACATGTAGCTAGGTGCACAGAACCAAGGTTTGGACGGAGCTGTTGAGGACTTTGGTGGAGCAGCAGCAGGTGAGGAATTTGCTTGGAGGGTGCTGCTTGAGGAACTTGGCCGTGAGGGCATGATGATGAAGCACTTGGCTTATGAGCAGGCTTCTTTGCATTGATTTCCTCGGTTTGACCGAGACCTCAAGGGCGAGTAGCAGCAGCAGAATCCTCATTGAATTTCTTCACCGCTTCCTTTGCTTGCTTTGCCAATTTAGCTTGGCGCTTAGCCCATTCATCGTGAAAGTCCTCACCTCGCTTGATGCTTGTGGGATCAGCTATTTGGCCAGTGCCAAAGGAGCTCTTGGGCATGGAGGATTTAGAGCGAATTTCTTCATGTACTTAGGAGTTACATATCTGTATTCCTTCCATTCCCGTGCCCACCTCCGCTCAATCTTCCAATACGCACTCTTGCGTTGATTTTTGCTTTCTTCATCCGGAGTGCAATAGTCAGCATATATTTCCTCGTGGATTTCAAACGCTGTCATAACCTCGTGTTTCTTTCCTCCTTCTGTGGCTTCTTACCATCTCGCCATTTTCTTCGTTGAGGAAATTGAACAATTGAGTTCTCTCAAGAAGTGTGCAGTTTTTCTTCGAGGAACGCTGCAAATGAGTTAAGTTGATGAGAACCTAGGGATTCAGCAGAATGACATTTGTACCGTGAACAGAGTATAGGTGCGAGGAATTTGGAGAGGTCATATGCGTTCTCGTAAGGTTTTTCAAAAAGAACAAGTTTTGAGGATTTTGACCAGATGAGTTTTGAAGAATTTCACTAAGCGCTTTTTGTCTTAGGTTCCAGAGTTGTATAGATCGAGGATCCACACAATTGAGGAATCTTGAAGAAAATCATTGCTTAGAGAAACGAGTCAAGAGATTTGAGGTGTTTGTATGTGTGAGGAATTTGAAGAATAAACACCTTTGAAGAATTTGAAGAAGATTTGAGAATCAAAGCGAGTAAATAAAAGTAACTTTTAATTTACTCAAGTGAAGAACACGACGAACTGAGATGAACAGTTGGGAAGTTCGTCTGCTCAGATCTTCCACGCCCTAACTTGGCAGAGGAAATCAGCTACGGCGACGGCGGAGTGAAGATTTTCCACGGTCGGCGCGAGTACGCCGGCGAAGAGGTCAAGGCAAGGAAGCTTTTCCTCACCGGCGACGATGGAGAAGCGGCGGCGCTTAGGGTTTCGAGGAGCTCGAGCGGAGAGAGAGGTCGAGCGAAGTAAAAGAGTGAGGAAGGGAGAGAGGGTATTTATAGACACGGTGAAAACGGATCGTCCAAGATTTAGGACTTAACGTGCCTCTCGACCGCTTCCCTTCTCACGACATGTGTCACACACGTCATCGTAGTGGAGATCGCTTATGCATCGTGGGTGAATATAATAATGCATCGTGGGATGTGGAACGGTTTGAGCGGTAAAAGCGAAGGTTTGAATAAGATTCGTTTTAAAGTTCCGCTGTAATTTCTTCAGCTGTCAAGGACACAAAGGAAGAATTTGAACGAAGTTTCAAAGTAGAACGCACATGAAGAATTTGTGAATGGATTGGGTTGAGTATAGCATAGAGGGGAAAGGGTCCGATCACATTCACTTAGCGAAAAAGCGACTTGAAGAAATAGCCATAAGTGAATGCTGTAGAGGACATAAATCCATATATATATATATATATATATATAGCCAATGAAGAAAGACGACGGAAACAGTGAAGATTTTGCAAAGTTGAAGAATTTGAAAATCAAGAATTTCAAAACTGAGGAAAACTCAAATTGAAGATTTTCAACTTTGTGGTGGCGTGAACCCATCAGATAAGAATGATGATTTCAGACACCGCGCATAATTGTCGAGGGTTCGAGAATCAAATTCTTCATTAATTTCTTCACACTTAGAGTGTTATTCTTCATTGATTGAAGAAAACTTTTCTTCATGTGTTGCACATCTAAGTCATCAATTTTGCATAAGTGTTAGGATGTGTGCCTTTTCAAAGAACATTCAAGATTCTAAGATATTTAGCTCACACCGCAACTTGCTAAATCTCTTCTCATCCAAGGGCTTAGTGAAGATATCAGCTAGCTGTTCTTCACTTCACGTGCTTGATGGAGATGTCGCCTTCAACACATGATCACGAAGAAAATGATGACGAATTTGAATGTGCTTTGTCTTCGAAAGTGCTGAACTGGTTGTGAGCAATCTTGATGGCACTCTCATTGTCACAATAGAGAGGCACATTCTTCACGTTGATGCCGTAGTCCTTGAGGGTTTGCTTCATCCATAGTAATTGAGCACAACACGAGCCAACAGCAATGTATTCAGCTTCCGCAGGGATGTGATACGCAGTTCTGCTTTCTTCGAGGACCAATGCACCAAAGATCGTCCGAGGAAATGACAAGTACCAGATGTTGACTTGCGGTCCACACGATCACCAAAGATAGTCGAGTCGTAATATCCAATGAGATCAAAAGTAGAGCCCTTGGGGTACCATAATCCTAGTGTTGGTGTGTGAGCTAGATATCAAGAATATGCTTCACAGCCTTATGGTGTGATTCCTTCTGTAGCTTGAAATCGGGCACACATGCAAACACTAAGCATTATATCTGGCCTAGATGCACATAAGTACAATAAAGAACCAATCATGGAGCGGTATACCTTGTGATCAAGTCAATACCATTTTCATCAAGGCATAGATGGCCATTTGTGGGCATAGGAATTTTGACACCTTTGCAATCTTGCATGCCAATTTCTTCAGACATCTTTGAGGTATTTCTCCGAGATATGAATATGTCATTGTGTTGTTGATTTAATTTGAAGACCTAAGAAGAATTTCAACTCTCCCATCATAGACATTTGATATTCTTCACTCATCATATAGGCAAATTCATCACTATAACGCTGGTCAAGACAACCAAAGATAATATCATCAACATATATTTGGCACACAAACAGTTCACCATCATAAGATTTAGTAAAGAGAGTAGGGTCGAGTGAACTGGTGTGAAGCCATTCTTCACGAAGAATTCCTTCAATGTATCATACCACGCTCGAGGGGCTTGCTTGAGGCCATAGAGGGCCTTATTTAGTCTCAAGACTTTGTCGATTCTTTGGATCTTCAAAACCGGGGTTGAGCAACATATACTTCTTCCTCAAGCTTACCATTGAGGAATGCACTTTTCACATCCATTTGATATAAAGTGATATTGTGATGATTAGCATAGGCGAGTAATATGCGAATAGACTCAAGTCTAGCGACAGTGCAAAAGTTTCATCAAGTCAATTCCTTCAACTCGCGGTAGCCTTGAGCTACTAGTCGTGCTTTATTCCTCACCACAAGACCATTTTCATCTTGCTTGTTGCGATAGATCCACTTTGTGCCAATGATATTATGCTTGCGAGGATCTGGACGTTTGACCAGTTCCCAGACGTTGTTGAGCTCGAATTGATGTAATTCTTCTTGCATGGCCTGAATCCATTCCGCCCGTAAATGCTTCATCTACCTTAGTGGGCTCTGTGATAGAGACAAAAGCATAGTGCCCACAAAAGTTAGATAAGTGTGAAGCTTTTGAGCGAGTGAGAGGACCCGCGCTTTAATGTCATCGATGATCTTGTCAACTTGCACTTCTTTTGCA
Organism: Aegilops longissima; assembly: GCA_021605205.1. Taxonomy (NCBI): domain Eukaryota; kingdom Viridiplantae; phylum Streptophyta; class Magnoliopsida; order Poales; family Poaceae; genus Aegilops; species Aegilops longissima. The sequence continues at coordinate 9,769 of JAHIAM010004494.1, read as the reverse complement.
ACGCGAGGATGAGCTGGTTGTCTTCGAGGAATTTGATCATTTTCCTCAAACCATTTTCTTCAAAGATTATCTTAGGTGCATCAGCTCGACGTTCTTCACAGACAGAATGAATTCTTCAGCAGTTTCTTCAAGAGGAATGACATCCTCGCTGCCTTGAACCCGATAGAATCCTCGTGCTGGTTCGCCTAACATGTAGGTAGGTGCTCTCTTTGCAGCCATTAGTTTCATCGAACCGCACATCTACAAAGGTCAACAATCTTGTGAAGTGCGATGTTGAAGACTCAGAGGTGTGCGAGTCCTTTCCGTAACCAAGCATAAAACCTTCATGTGCTTTCGTGCAAATTTAGAGGTGTGGTGAGGATCTCTAATCCAGCATTTAGCAATCAAGACTTTGAAATAACTTACATTAGGTTTCTTGTCCGTGAGGAGTTCATAGGCAGTCTTCTTGAAGAATTTGTGAAGATATACTGTTGATGATGTGGCACGCAGGTCAATTGCTTCAATCCGTAAACGACTAGGCGCTTTGTATTCATCAAGCATAGTGCAGCCATCTCCACAAGAGTTCTGTTCTTGCGCCCACGACGCCATTTTGCCGAGGAGTATAGGGAGCAGATAACTCATGAGTAATACCAAGTTCATCAAGATAATCCTCAAGTCCGAATTCTTGAACTCAGTTCCATTGTCACTCCCGATGTGCTTGATCTTCACACCAAAGTTGGTTGAAGCCCTCGAGGAAAATCGCTTGAAGATTTCCTGCACTTGATTCTTGTAAGTAACAATGTGTACCCATGTGTAACGAGAGTAATCATCAACAATAACAAAGCCATATAGTGATGCTTCATTAACGATAAATGAGTAATGATTGGGACCAAAGAGGTCCATGTGAAGCAATTCAAGGGACGAGTAGTGGTCATGATAGTCTTCACGGATGCTTGGCCTTGGTCATTTTTCCAGCTTCACAGTTCGCATAAGTGATCCTTGAGGAATTTGACATTCTCAATGCCAATGACATGCTTCTTCTTCGCAAGCGCAGTAAATTCCTCATGCCCGCGTGATCAAGTCGCCGATGCCATAGCCAGCCTTCTGAAGCTTTTGCAAGTAGGCACACGGCCGGTTGTGGACCTGTTGAGAAATCAACAATATACAAGTCTCCTCTCCTAAAGCCTTCAAGACTTTGGAATTGTCACTTCCATAATCACAACACAACGATATTTGCCAAAGATAACTACCATATCAAGATCACAAAGCATTGAGACCGACATGAGGTTATATCCTAAAGACTCAATAAGCATGACTTTGTCCATGTGCATGTCCTTAGAGATAGCAACCTTACCAAGTCCCAATACCGACTTTTGCCTTTGTCAAGAAAGATGATATGCTTCAGATGTGACGGTGATAAGGGAGCATCCATCAATAGATTCTTGTCACCACCATGTGATTTGTACATCCACTATCGAGAACCCACTCTGGTTTTGGGTTGATCATCCCGCAGATGAATTAGTATAACTTACGATCTCATATACTTCATCGCTGAAGAATATGATATCAAGTTCATCGATGAATTTCATCACCAAGATCAATCGATAAGCAAGATGAGGACGTGAAATGAAAGTTCATTTCATCATGATTAGCCTCGGCCCTTTCGTGCAATTTTGTCGTGCCCCCAAAGAAATTCTTCAGACGTTGAGGCACGCCCGAGACCTGACCTGCAGAAGAGATTAGTTCTTTTCTTCACCACCCACATCTCAAGGGGTGGCAAAGAGTTCATCATTCTGATGAGCACCATATGAGAATGGTGGCATAGAGGCCAAACCATTTCGCTTCACATAAGAGGGGTTAGGTAAGCATATGAATAAGCAGAGAAATTCTTCGAGGACTTATGAACATATTGGTTTGAAGAATAATGCACATATTCATAGCCCTTAGCTCTACCTCAAAACAGAGTTGTTAGCACGATGATAATCATATGAGGACTTTGATCCTTTTGAGGAATTTGATCCACGTGAGGAATTTGGTCCGTATGAGGACTTGGATCCATATGAAGAATTTGGTCCATATGAAGAATTTGATCTGGGGTTCCTATTCTTCACGTGTGGTGTCATGAGGACATTCACCAAGATTTTCAAGGCACCGCTTGGGAACCCAGATTTTCTTCATAGGGGAACCGCTCTCGCAGCTTAGTGCCAACATATCTAGCAAATACTTCACCATTCTGATTTTTGAACAGTTTATAGTTTGAGTCAAATGACTCATCATCGTAATGAGGAAATTCACATGAAAACCAGATAAGGTAGATGGATCAATCGGAGGTCCCTTTGCAGCAACCCATGAGGTTTTGGGATACCGCCAAAGCTTCCAAAGACGCTCCATCAAGATTGAGTTTCCTCTCAAAGGCAATACCTCTTTCCTAGGGTTCCTGTTGAGGATCTGCTTTTAAGCACATCACAAAGAGTCTCGATGCCCTTTGAGGCTTTTGTACATGCTCGTCATGTACAATTCCTTCAGCCCTGCATCGTCAAGGATACTAGCAATGTCCTCGATGAGGAATTAGTGATAGTAGAGGCAGGTGAAGAATTTGTAACAGCTTGAAGCATTTGAACATTCAGTGAAGAATTAGCGATTCACGCTCAATGCACTTTAAGCATGGAGGAACAAATTCTTCTTGAGAAGCGCTGATTTGTTGAGCAAGTAATGAATCGCGCCTTCCTTCAAGATCTTCATAACTCGCCTTAGCTTCTCAAGATCTTGCTTTTGAAGAAATTCATAAGAAAGTTTTCATGATCGATAAGAGAGTGTTATGATGACCTTGAAGGTTGTCAAGCCTAGATCGAACTTTCAAGATTTTCATGTGGCTTGAGTGCGATCCATTTCTTCACCTAACATATCATCACTCTTATCTAGCATGTTTTGAACCTTTTCAAAAGCCCTTTGTTGTTTTATAGCAATCTTAGCAAGTTTAGAGTAGCTGGGCTTGAGATCCTCATCGATTCATTTTCACTAGATTCAGAGGAGGTGAAATTGAGTACCTTGGCACCTTTTGCCATGAAGCAATAGGTGGAGCGAGTCATCATTTTCCTCATCGTGTTTGTCGGCGGAGTCGCTTTTTCAGCGTTGAAGATGGACTTGCTAACATAAGCAGTAGCAAGAGCCGACTAGCCACACCAGATTCGGATTCTTCGCATCCTCCTCTTCCTCATTTTCCTCGATTCAGCTTCAGAGTCCATTTCTTGCCAATGAATGCCCGAGCCTTTTTGGAGCTGCTCTTCTTGTGAGAAGAAGGCTTTGAGGATTTTGATGATGAAGATTTTGATGATTTCTTCTTCTTCTTCACGCCATCGTAATCTGTAATCCTTGTGTTTCTTCTTTCTTAATTCCTTTTCCCATCGAGGACAATCTTGGATATAGTGACCAGGTTTCTTGCATTTGTGGCAAAGTCTTCGCTTATAGTCACTAGATGAGGAATCACCGCTTCTTGAGGATTTTCCAAAACGACCACGCCTTGTGAATTTCTGAATTTCTTCACGAGCAAGGCTAGCTCTCGCCAAATTCTTCAGATCTCCAAGGCTACTACCGTAGTCTTCACTCTCGATTCAGATTCAGCCTTGGCCTTCGTGGCACGTGTTTTTCCATAGCCGTAACCATAGAGATCTCTTTTCAAAGAAGTCGAACTCGTGAGTATTTAGCCTTTCGAGGATATCAGCAGGATCAAGAGACTTGTAGTCAGCTGCTCTTGTATCATCGCTGTGAGTGTCAAATGAGGAATCGTTTATCTTAGTAATTTCTTCACCACCTCATGGTCGGTGATGTCAAGGGCACCCAAAGGCTTGAAGCTCATTTGAGATGTCAAGAGGCGATCAAGGTTTGTTGAACATTTTCGCTGTCGAGTCTTTTGAAGCGTTGAAGAGATTCCAAGAACATCAACTCGAGAGTCACGCTGAGTTGAAACACCTTCATTTACTTTGGACAGCCTGTCCCAAATGAGTTTGGCGATTCCAAAGCACTCACTCTTCCATATTGACCTTTGCTCGATGGCCACATATGATATTCTTCGCTTGAGAATCGAGTTGCTTGAATCTCTTCACATCAAGATCATTCGTAGAGGGTGTGACCGAGGAAACACCTTTGTCACAACATACCGTAGATCGTTGTCAATTGCTTCAAGATGCATTCGCATTTTGTTCTTCCAAAGAGGGGTAGTCCGTCCCATCAAGGTAGGACACCCCGCCGAGACCTTGATCATACTCATGGCCCATATAACTAAAACTCCGTGGTTAAACTAAAATCACACGTAACAAGGAGTACCTTGCTCGATACCAATTGAAAGTGCTATATCGACTAGAGGGGGTGAATAGGCGATTTTAGAGAATTTACAAATTCTTCACCGAGGAATTTGTCTGGTGAGGAAATTCCTTAGCTAAGAAATACATGCAGCGGAATAAGTACTCGAAGTAAGCATAGCAGATTACAGGCATAGTCATCATGATGAAATGAAGACAATCACAGAGTACGTAAAGTGTAATCACAGGATAACACAAGATGAAGACAAATGATCAAGAAATTGAACTGAGGAAATTGAGAAAGTCTTCACCAAAGTCTTCAAACACAGATATGAACAAACACTCAACACAAGAATGAGGAAATGAAAGGGTTGAGGAAATAGAACCAGTTAGGTTGGTGAAGACAATGATTTGGTAGACCAGTTCCAACTGCTGTCTCTCGCTTGTACGCCCTGTTGAGCGGCCGAGTATTTAAACTCGAGGACACGCAGTCCCGACACCCACCATCGAAAGCACGCAGCTCAGACACCAAGTCCTCACCAGATTCTCCTTGAACTAAGGTCACGCAGACTCGGCCCAATCACTGTGGTAAGTCTTCAGCGACTTCCAAACCTTCACATACTTGGTCACCACGATCCACAATTCCTCTTGATGTTTCTAGACCTTGACGCCTAACCGTCTGGAAGAAGCACAGTCTTCAAAGGTAAAAGCGCCGGATCCACGCAGATCAATTTCTTCAAAGATGCTCAATCACTTTGGGTTTGTTGGGGTTTGGTTTTGGGTTTTTCCTCACTTTTGGGTTTTTCCTCACTTGATGATTTTCGCCAAATTCCTCGTGAGGATGGGTTGCTCTCAAATGACAAGTGTCAAGTTCTTCGAGCAGCCAACCAACTAGTGGTTGTAGGGGCGGCTATTTATAGCCTAGGAGCAGCCCGACATGATAAGACATAAATGCCCTTCAATGATATGACCGTTAGGTGGATAAGATATTTGGGACAGCCACAGCCAGAAGACAAAGAACGGTCGGAAATTTGAACATCAAATTCCTCGTATATCATGTTCTTCATCGTAGGCAATTCAGACCGGCGAATTTTAACTCCTCGGCCGAATAAATTCTCAACACTGTAAGAGCTTCGCTCTCACATCAAGAAATTGACTGAATCTGTATGAGATTTCCAAAAGCTTCACTCAAGGAATTGGTAGGTGTAGGATTTTGAGTTGAGCATCAAATGGAAATTTTCCTTAGTATTTCCTCGACCCCTTTAATAAGACGGTGTTTCCTATGACTCAAGAAAGAGAAAATGAAACTACGAAAACAAAAGTCTTCACGCTCATGTTCCTCAAGCTTAATACCAAGTCTTCGTGATCACACCAATTTCTTCACTTTCAAAGTCTTCGTAAAGTCTTCGTAATATCAAAGTCTTCATTGAAGAACTTCATTTTAGGGTCGACTTTCACAGTAATTATCAAACTCCTCATAGACTTATAGACCTGTGTACACTCACAAACGCATTAGTTACTTAACCTATAAGTCTTCAATACACCAAAATCACTAAGGGCACTAGATGCACTTACAGTAGACTTTGGCAAGGTCATGGAGTGTCCGCTTCCGCATATTATTTGATGCGAAAGTCTTGAAGACTGTTATACTGCATCGTATTGTTGGGCTGGTGCTCGAGCTAAGAGCTTTTCGCCACTTTTGGCCACCGCCGAGTATCCAACATGCTCTAAGGCTATGAGTTGGAGTGGCCTCTCCGTGCTATGAATTTTGTAGGGTCCATTGAGCCATCCCTCCAAAGATGGTTCCATGCCCTTTGGGGGTTTTGCTTTTTGGTATAAACCTGTGTGCCTCGTGATGATGCACCCTTTATTTCGGACTAGGGTCGATTCGGACCGGATTATCCCAAAATTTGATTTCGGTTTTCCAGCGCTTCCATCGCTAAAGATTTTCGCATTATGGACGCCAAGTCAAATAAGCGTAATTTCGTGACGACTTATATGCGCTTAGGATTCCCTTGTCCGCAATTATTGCGAAGAATGAGATTGCGCCTCCTCGCTGCAATCCTTTATCATGTCCATAACCAGGAGGAATCGCCCAAGAATGATGTAATCGCTTCACCGGCTCTTGCCGGATTTGGGATAGATCGCTTATGTTTGGGTGGGCGGTGGAATTAAATTCAACCCCGTCCGATCTAAGATTCAGGGCCAAGAAGTTTCCGAACTTGGAAGCTTGGGTTCTGGAGGTTGTCCAATGAATCTAGCCACCCGCCTCGACTTTAAGTTCGTGGCTTGAGGGTGTCCTCCCTTCGCAGAATCCGCATAGAGGGGTCGTGAATCCGGACATAGCTAGTCCTTAAGGTAGGAGAAGAGTCGCAGATTGTTCCTCTACCACAAAGAACATGGTGGGTAGCCCGGGAGAGTTGATCTCTCTCGATCGGTTTTAGGCCCAATCTGATCAGTAGTCTGAAGCGACTCCTGTGGCGGCGATGCGATCCAAGAGCTCGCTCAAGGAAGAGAGCTCCATCGATCTAACCGCCGGCGAAGTTCCGAGTTAACGTGAAGATTGCTTTCGATGACCCGAGAAGTCATCGCCGGCTGCGAGGCCAACAGCGGTCATAAGAAACCGCTTAGCCGGAGAGTTTGGCTGGTGGCCAAAGCTCCTTTAGCAACGGTGCCATCTTTAAAGACGGAATGAGGCATCCTTCTTGACAGCGATCTACGGTGGGAACTCTCAATGAAAGCACCAATGTCGGTGTCAAAACCGCGATGATCGGTAGGGGTCCCGAATCAGCGCCTAGGCGGATGGTAACAGAGACAAGGACACGATGTTTTTACCTGTGTTCGGCCCTCTCGATGGAGGTAAAACCCTACTCCTATTGATTAATATTGATGATATGGGTAGTACAAGAGTAGATCTACCACGAGATCGTAGAGGCTAAACCCTAGAAGCTAGCCTATGGTATGATTGTTGCGCCTCACGGATTAAAACCTCCGCTTATATAGACACCAATAGGGTTAGGTTACACAGCAGTCGGTTACAATGGTAGGAGATCTACATATCCAGATCGCCAAGCTTGCCTTCCACGCCAAGGAAACCCATCCTGACACGGATGAAGTCTTCAATCTTGTCTTCATAGTCCAGAGTCCGCCAACGGTGATAGTTCGAAAGCTATCCCACACCCCTAATCCAGGACTCCTCAGTGGGGAGGGCTGGGGGTGTGAGGAGTCCTCGACTAGGGGTGTCCGACAGCCTAACTATCATCTTCGGCCGGACTCCTAGACTATGAAGATACAAGATTGAAGACTTCGGCCCCGTGTCCTGATGGGACTTTCTCGGCGTGAAGGCAAGCTTAGATACGGATATGTAGATCTCTTACCATTGTAACCGACTCAGGTAACCCTAACCCTATTCGGTCTATATAAACCAAGGGTTTTAGTCCGAGGACGTAACAACAATCATACCATAGGCTAGCTTCTAGGTTTAGCCTCTCCGATCTCGCTGTAGATCTACTCTTGTACTACCCATATCATCAATATTAATCAAGCAGGAGTAGGGTATTACCTCCATCGAGAGGGCCCAACCTGGGTAAAACATAGTGTCCCTTGTCTCCTCGTTACCATCCGCCTAGACGCACAGCTTTGGGACCCCTACCCGAGATCCGCCGGTTTTGACAATCGACATTGGTGCTTTCATTGAGAGTTCCTCCTGTCGCCACCGATAGGTCTGATGGCTCCTTCGATCATCAATAACGATGTAGTCCGTGGTGAGACTTTTCTCCCGGACAGATCTTCAGATTCGCGCGCTTTGCATTGCGCTAATTCGCTGGCCATCCGAGCAGATCGAAGCTACGCCCGCCATCACGCCAGATTTGAAGCTTGAACTATACGGCCAATGTCCGCAGAGACTTGATCTTCGGACGGATTCGAGCCACAAATGAGCGCCGCCGCGACCGCTCCTCGATGGGTACGATCTAGCTCGCTTGCCGTAATCGCTGGCCTCGAGGCCGACTGCGTCTCGCCCGACCTTAATCCGGAGCCGTTCCCCAATCGAGGACGAGTGGGTTGACATCACCGGGGCTATAATCTCAACGGCGATTGAGCCAAACTCCATCCTTGTCCTCTTGCGAAGACCGTGGACTCCAAGGTGCCGGACTCTCTCCGGACCAACCCTTCGCCCCTCGCCAATTGAACTGACACGCCGTCATGGAGTTCACTGCCATGACATCTTTTCAAGACTCGCCTTTGGCGACATCCTGAATTCACTAAAGCCTCTCTTTATCCGAGAGCCCCGCCGGACTACGGTCAGAAGGTTGGGATGCGACGACGAAGAAATTCAACGCCCACCACCCACTTTTGTAGCCACTGCCGATTTATTTAACCGACATGCTCGATTTCGACCAAGACATCGACGGTATGGATGACGATGTCTGAGATAACCAAGAACCAGCGCCACAGTAGCATCGAAGGCCACCACATACGATATATACATGGTGGACAGCCCAAAAGATGGGAACGACGATGGAACAAATGGAGGATGACCCTCCAAGAAACAACCTGGTGCCGACGCCAAGGGCGCCGGGCCTAAATCTCGCCACAAAGAAAATAATGATTCCGCACGGGAGACAATAACACCCCTTTAACAAGGTTGGAAGATGACCCTCCAAAGCAGACTCGCCGCAGGAGGAGGGAGAAGCAAGTCCGCACGACAAAGGCGCAGTAAAGAGAGGTAGAGGACGATAATTATGCGCCCTCCAAGACGAGGCAAGCCTCGACGACGACGAATTTGTCGTGCCTCGAGGATCCCGCCAACAGGAGCTGCTTTCAAACGCAGGCTTATGGCCACGCATAAGCAACCTCAAGAAAGCAGCAACAGCTTAGAGCTGACTCAAGACTCATTAGTTGACAGATGGATCAAGTCCTGGTACCAAGAGTATGAACTCAACGCCTCCAAAAGCTACCCCAAACGCAGGCCGCTGCCTCGATTAGAGGAGGAAGCACAAGTCACCAACATGACATGGCAGATCAAGCCACCCTGCGGGTCGCGACAGAAGCCTCGCCTCCGCCAAGCCACGCCCCGACGCCAAAAAGTACCAAGGCACGGAAAACGACCGACTTAAGTAGATATATTGAGGATAAGACAAAGCATACAAGATCGATCTACGGATCGCGGGCGCCTACCACACGGATGATTATCACACACCGGATACAAGAAACCCGCCGGGTCAACACAATAGACAAAGCTCATATGAGCTACGCCGTGATATAGCCCAATATGTAGGCCCAGACACCCACTATGCTTCACAGATGAAGTAATGGATCATCAAATCCCCGAGGGCTTCAAGCCCGTAAACATCGAATCATATGATGGTACCACGATCCTCGCGGTCCGGATCGAGGACTATCTCTCCATATCCACATGGCCCATGGTGATGATCTACATGCCATCAAATACCTCCCACTCAAGCTTAAAGGACCAGCTCGGCATTGGCTCA
>JAHIAM010004493.1:0-52847 GCA_021605205.1 Aegilops longissima | reverse complement strand
AGTGTTCAAGACATCTCGGGGATTAAATCGTGTTTCAATTAATTCGAGGTTGTCACCTCATTTAAATATTTCAATTGTTCGGTGCATCATCTATCATTCGTCATCCCTTTCCAGCGGTGTTTTTTCTCTTTTAGTGGGCCCTAACCCACAGATATTTTCGCAGAATCTTACCTGACTCTTCTAATTCCCCCGGAGTTATTCTCAATTCTTTTGGTCGGCCAATTTCATCGGTCGAGATGCCTTTTCAAGATCAATTCAAATCATTTCATTGTTGGCTCAACCTCTCTGTTTTTCTTTCTTACGGAGTATCCCATTAATTTTGGTGGTGTTTCTCATCATCATTTGAAGACCGAAGAAGAGTTCCTTCTAAATCTTGCCCGTTCTCCCGAAGATTCGTGGTTCTAGCTTCATGTTACCCTCTCGAATTATTCTCAACCATCCGGAGTTTGTCAGCAGTTGTTTTTCGGAGGTAATCGTTCCAGAAGAATTCTTCGTCCTCGCATTCCAATTATCATTCTCTGAGTATCCCGGTGCCGCGCTCAAGTGCTCTTTAATCAGTTCGAGCTCTTCCCCTTCTTTTGCATTTAAATCCCCTCGAGCATATTGGTTCTTATAATTCTTCCCGGTGATTCAATCTCTTTCGTCAGTCATTTCCGATTTTTACGGTGGTTCGTTCAAGATTCTTTTTCCTTGTTTGTCATATTAATCCATTCGTTCTTTCCAACCTACCGGTGGTTCTTGAAGACCTTCTCAAGTTTGCGATATGTCACTTCTCAATTCTTTTTCAAAAAGAATAAGTAGTTTGCAAAATCCATTGCTTGTCATCAATTTAATTTGATGAAGGATAAGCATACAATAAATCTTATTCTTATTTCATCCAAGTGATTAATCCCTTCCTTCGGAGTTTGTTCTTGAGGAATAAATTCTAGTTCCAAGTGCTTTCATCTTTTGTTTTCCAGAGTTCAACTTTTCTTCGGACGTCTCGTCGGAACCTCCATCTAAATCATCGCAACGCTCATCTATTCTTTCATCCTTCATTTTATCTCGTCATCCTTTTGTTACCGGAGTCCTTCATGGTGGTTCTTCATGATTTAATCTTTTCTTCAAGAGTTCATCAAGATTTTGTTGGCGGAGTTCAAGTATCTTTCTTCTCGAGTCTCGAAGTGCAATTAAATCTTTGTATTCTTTTGAAGCGGAGTTTTGCATTTCTTCGTTCTTCTCAGCTATTTAATTTTTTTCTGATTGTTGTGGGTTATCACCTCATAATTTGAGAGGTTATCCATAAATCCACAACAATCTTATTCTTCGTTGGTGATTTTTCAACAACTCCGTTCAATCCTTCCTTCTAAGTTCTTTTCATTCAAATTCTTTCAATTCTTAGGAGGCATTGCGTTGTTTATCTCGTCAAGTGTCATTCCATCTTCTGAAGCTCATGTTCTATTCTTTCCTTGTTCAGCAGTGCTGCCTAAATCGTTTCAGTCTTATTCGTTTCTTTTCTCATTCTAACCACTCCGGTTAGAACGAGTGGTTTCATAGTCTATCTGATTCCGTGAGCTTTCGATTCTCGTCATTCTCGTCGTTCCTCTCTTCTTCTCGAATGCTCTCGATTCTTTGCTTCTTCTCTTGAGTTCTTGTTTCATCTCATCCCTTTTCCCTTCCGTCACGGTCCTAAGATCTCGGGACGAGATCTCTTGTTAGTGGAGGAGTGTTGTAACGCACCGGATTCGATCGCCCGGTGTCCCGATTATTTGCCGTCGTTGCCATGTCATTTGCTTGCGTGTTGCACTTTGCCATGTCATCATCTGCATTTCATATCATGTCGTCATGTGCATCGCATTGGCATACGTGTTCGTCTCATGCATCCGAGCATTTTCCCCGTTGTCCGTTTGCAATCCGGCACTCCTATGTCTCGGCCCCCTTTTACCTCTTTTCATGTGCGAGTGTTAAGCGGTCTCGGAATGGACCGAGGTTTGTCAAGCGACCTTGGTATACCACCGGTGAACCGCTGTCAAGTTCGTGCCATTTGGAGGTCGTTTGGTACTCAACAGTTAACAGGGTAACATAAAAGCCCCTTTCTCCTTGCAGCCCAACACCCCTTCAAAGTGGCCCAAAACCCAGCAAACTCCCCTCCATGCTCTCGGTCGTTCGATCACGATCGCGTGGCCGAAAACCGCACCTCATTTGGACTCTCCTAGCTCCCTCTATCTATAAATAGGTCCCCTCCCGAAATTTGCGGATGATTCCACCCCAAACCTAAAATTCCCCTCACGCGCCCTTGCCCGGGCTGCCGCGCCGCCCGCCTCCGTGCGCGCCCGCCCGCCAGCCCGCCCTCAACGCCTTGGCCGCCGCCGCCATGCGACCGCCGCCTCCTCCCGCGTCTCCCGCCGCCTTCGCCCGGTCCGGCCGCCCGCCGCCCGCCGCCTCCGTCGCCTCCGCCCGCTTTCGCCCGGGCCTTGTGCCCCTCCCGCCCGGCCGCCCCGACCGGCGCCCGCGCCTCCCCGAGCCCTCCTCCCTCGTCGCCGGCGCCTCCCCGCCTCCTCCAACTCCGGCGGACCTCGGGAGTCGCGCCCGAACCGTAGATCCAAAACGAGGTTGACCCCGATTTCTCTAGTCCCCAGATTCTGTAATTTTTCATGCATATTCATCGCATCATATCTGTGCATCCGTAGCTCTGTTTAGAACTTGTAATATGTAAAATTGTTCGCCTCGACGAGTACATCATTTCGTCTCATTGCATCATTTTCATTTGAGCTCATCTTGATGCCGAAATGCTGTTAGAATAGTGCTATGTGATGTTAGTTTGATTCTTATCGAACATGCACTTTATCATTTTGCCATGATTGATGTGTGCACCCTATGAACTTGAGTCCTACATGTGTTTTGTAATATGCCATGCCATATTTACAGGGGTGTATGCCATGTATTTTTGTGATCTCTGTGGTGACTAGCAAGCATGCAAACTAGGCTTCATGATGTTGCTGATTTCAGCCCTGTTCTGCTGATATTTTTATGCCATGTTAACTTGATGCTACCGAGAAATCCATGCTTATTTTGAGATACTTCAGTAAGGATGTTTTGAACATATGGTTATTCTCTATCCATCCGTGCCCTTGTTTGCAATTATGGAGTGCCATAGCTTGAGTCAATCGAGCTCTACTTTTGCTATAAAATGTTTCCTGGCAGGTTGTTTACATGTTATTCAATTTTGCCAAGGTTGTTGTAGTTGATCCTTGCATGCTATGATGTTGTTCTTGCCATTTATAGCCTCTATGCCATGTCTTCTTACTATGAGTTGCCTTGACATGCCATGTATTGCGCTGTGGTGAGTGGTTCAATCTCACCAACATGCCTACTTATTGTTGTTTCTGCCATGTTTAAATCTGTAATATAACTTGCCATGTTTACATGGGTGCCATCATATCTTCTGATCCTTTTTGGCTTATGGTCAGTAAAGGACTTTTGTTCTATGCATTTAGTAGTATCATGCCATGCCTTTGTTTGCCATGATAAGTTCTTGTAGCATGTTGTTTGATAGCTCTAAACATTGCAACCTGATGTTATTTCTGGTAAAGTCTGAAACTGTTATTATTTGCAATCTTGCGATGTGTGTTTGGGCATGTTATAGTGATTTCTGGAGTTAGCTCAGTGTTCATGTTTTGTTATGCTCTACCTGTAAATCATGCCCATGCCTTTTGTTATTACGTTGAGGTCCTGTGGCATGTTGTTTTGATGCTTGCAATATGCCTACTTGCTGTTTTGGGCAGATTGTTGCTATAACTTGTATAGAGTGTATGTGTTGAACCGTTGCTCCGTTTTGAGTGTGCCCTATATGAAACTTGCTTGATTTTGCATGTAGTTTCATATTATCATGTTGCATCCTTGTTTTGAGGTGTTTGCTTGATGTTTGTATGAATTTTGCATCAATGCCATGTTTATCTTGTTTTGCTCATATCTTCTAGGCGTAGCTCCGAATTAAATGAACTTTATATGTAACTTGACTAGAATTTCATGTAGATCATCGTGGTGCATCTTAACTTGCTGTTTACCAACTTGAACATAAGGTTTATTCAGATCTGGACCAATTTCGAAATTTGCATATGAGGACTTACCGGAATTGTTCTATGTTGTTTCCGACCTCATTTAAACTTGCTTTGATGTGTTGCTCTTGTTTGCATCATCTCTGGCCATTAGTAGCCTCATCTAGATTTGTCATGCATCATACTTGTTTGAGTATCATGTCTTGTTCATGTGTGGTGTGTTTACTATGTTGTGTGCTTCTTCTTGTTAGTTCCTGTTTCGTTGCGATTCGTTCGTCTACGCTTGGTTCGGCTTCATCCGTTCATCTTCTTCATGGACTCGTTCTTCTTCCTTGCGGGATTTCAGGCAAGATGACCGCTACCTCGGATCTCACTACTATCATTTCTATGCTAGTTGCTTCGTTCTTTCGCTATGCTGCGCTACCTATCACTTGTTCCTCAAGCCTCCCAAATTGCCATGTCAGCCTCTAACCTTTTGCACCCTTCCTAGCAAACCGTTGTTTGGCTATGTTACTGCTTTGCTCAGCCCCTCTTATAGTGTTGTTAGTTGCAGGTGAAGATGAAGTTTGTTCCTTGTTGGAACATGGAGAAGTTGTTCCTTGTTGGAACATGTTTACTTGTTGGGATATCACAATATATCTTATTTAATTAATGCATCTATATACTTGGTAAAGGGTGGAAGGCTCGGCCTTATGCAGTGTTTTGTTCCTCTTGCCGCCCTAGTTTCCGTCATATCGGTATTATGTTCCCGGATTTTGCGTCCCTAACGGGTCGGGTGATTTATGGGACCCCCTTGACAGTTCGCTTTGAATAAGACTCCTCCAGCAAGGCCCAACATTTGTTTTACCATTACGCCTCACCTAGCCTTTTTTCCCTTGGGGTCGCTCTCAAGGGTCATCTTTATTACCCCGGGCCTGTGCTTGTCTAGCGTTGGTCCAAACTAGAGCACCGTCTTGGGACCATCCCTTGGAAACTTGGGTTACGTCGGTACTGTCGCTTAGCTTATCCGGTGTTGCGCGAGAGCGAGATATGTGCAGCTCCTATCGGGATTGTCGGCGCATCAGGCGGTCTTGCTGGTCTAGTTTTATTCTTTGTCGAAATGTCTTGTGGCAGGATTCGAGACTGATCGGGTCTTCCGGGAGAAGAATATCCTTCGTTGATCGCGAGACCTTATCATGGGCTAATTTGGGACACCCTGCGGGTATAAACTTTCGAAAGCCGTGCCGCGGTTATGTGGCAGATGGGAATTTGTTAATATCCGGTTGTAGTAAACTTGAAGCAAACTCTTCTAAAATACACCAACCGTATGCGTAACGTGAGTGTCTCTTTTCGGGGTTGATCGGAGGAGAACACGGTTTACGGGTTATGTCGGCGTAAGTAGGGTTTCAGGATCACTTCTTGATCATTACTAGTTGGCGACCGTTCCTTTGTTTCTCTTCTCGCTCTCATTTGCGTATGTTAGCCACCATATATGCTTAGTCGCTGCTGCAACCTCACCACTTGATCCCTTCCTTTCCTTTAAGCTTTGCTAGTCTTGATACCCATGGTAATGGGATTCTTTGAGTCCTCGTGGCTCACAGATTACTACACCACCAGTTGCGGTACAGGTTGTGCGATGATCATGGCGTGAGGCGATGCTTGCTTGCGTTGAGTTCTTCTTACGCTTCTTGATCGGGGATAGGTTCGGTCGGCAGCTGGGCTAGCGAGGTGGATGTCGTTTGAGCTTCATTTATGTTTCATCCGTAGTCGGATGTTGATCTTATATATTATGATGTTGATGTATTCTTGTGGCATTTGTGCCTTATGTATGTATCCCCATCTATTATGTAATGTTGATGTAATGATATCCACCTTGCAAAAGCGTTTCAATATCGGGTCTATCCTTGGTGGGACCTTGAGTTCCTTTTGGATAGGGTGCATATTAGGCGTGTTCAAGTTAATATCGAGCCTCGACCGACCCTAGGGCCCCCTTGATTGATCGTGTAGTTTGGCCGTTGTTGAGTCTAGAAGAAAACTGTTTTGGTCTAGTTATATCGGAGTAGAATTCTTTTTACTCCTCAGCCCCTTAAATCGCTCTGGTGAGAAATCTTGGCGTAGGTGTTTTGAACTTCTCCTTTTCCGTTCAAATTTTTCTTTAGGATCACGAGTTGGTTTTTCGATCGTTGTTCCTCAGCTCTTTTCATCGGTGCTTTTCTCGTCAAGTCGACTCGAACCTCTTTGTCTTTGCGAGATCAATCCTCAGTTCTTCCTCCGGCGTCGTTGTTTTCCTTGTCGAAGTTGTCCTTGTTTTCCCACCGCCCTCCTGTTCTTCTTCTCGGATCCGGAGTCCGTAATCGAGTATCCATCCTACTCGTGTGAAGTTTTTGCTCTCTCTCCTCAGTGATTTCAACTGGTGTTTCCTCTTCAAGATATTCATCGTTTCCCCTTCAAAGTTGCCTTTGTTTTCCGCCCTCCCACCCTCTTCTTCCCGGAGTTTGCCTCTCTCCCGACCATCTATTTCATTCGTGTGGAGCCTCTTCAGTCTTCCCTCAATTATTTCAACTGGTGAATTCTCGTCTCGTTCGTAATTCTTCATCCCTTTCTTTTTCCGGTGGACTCAATTCAAGTTTTTCGTTGTCGATCGTATTCTTTCCCTCAGCTCAAATATTTAACTTGCTCGTTCGCCTCTCGCCAGCTTATCCTTCCGGAGTGTTCAAGACATCTCAGGGGATTTGTCTGTGTTTCAATTAATTCGAGGTTGTCAACTCATTTAAATATTTCAATTGTTCCGGTGCATCATCTATCTGTTCGTCATCCCTTTCCAACGGTGTTTTTTCTCTTTTAGTGGGCCCTAACCCACAGGTCTTTTCCCAGGATCTTACCTGACTCTTCTAATTCCCCCGGAGTTATTCGCAATTCTTTTGGTCGGCGTAGAATGAATTTCATCGATCAGATGCCTTTTCAAGATCAATTCAAATCATTTCATTGTTGGCTCAACCTCTCTGTTTTCTTTCTTCCGGAGTATCTCATTAATTTTGGTGGTGTTTCTCGTCATCATTTGAAGACCGAAGAAGAGCTCCTTCTAAATCTTGCCCGTTCTCCCGAAGATTCGTGGTTCTAGCTTCATGTTACCCTCTCGAATTATTCTCAACCATCCGGAGTTTGTCAGCAGTTGTTTTTCGGAGGTAATCATTCCAGAAGAATTCTTCGTCCTCGCATTCCAGTTATCATTCTCTGAGTATCCCGGTGCCGCGCTCAAGTGCTCTTTAATCAGTTCGAGCTCTTCCCGTTCTTTTGCATCTAAATCCCCTCGAGCATATTGGTTCTTCTAATTCTTCCCGGTGATTCAATCTCTTTCGTCAGTCATTTCCGACTTTTACGGTGGTTCGTTCAAGATTCTTTTCCTTGTTTATCATATTAATCCATTCGTTCTTTTCAACCTACCGGTGGTGCTTGAAGACCTTCTCAAGTTTGCGATATGTCACTTCTCAATTCTTTTTCAAGAAGCATAAGTAGTTTGCAAAATCCATTGCTTGTCATCAATTTAATTTGATGAAGGATAAGCATACAATAAATCTTATTCTTATTTCATCCAAGTGATTAATCCCTTCCTTCGGAGTTTGTTCTTGAGGAATAAATTCTAGTTCCAAGTGCTTTCATCTTTTCTTTTCCGGAGTTCAACTTTTCTTCGGACGTCTCGTCGGAACCTCCATCTAAATCATCGCAACGCTCATCTATTCTTTCATCCTTCATTTTATCTCGTCATCCTTTTGTTACCGGAGTCCTTCATGGTGGTTCTTCATGATTTAATCTTTTCTTCAAGAGTTCATCAAGATTTTGTTGGCGGAGTTCAAGTATCTTTCTTCTCGAGTCTCGAAGTGCAATTAAATCTTTGTATTCTTTTGAAGCGGAGTTTTGCATTTCTTCGTTCTTCTCAGCTATTTAATTTTTTTTCTGATTGTGGTGGGTTATCACCTCATAATTTCGAGAGGTTATCCATAAATCCACAACAATCTTATTCTTTTCGTTGGTGATTTTTTCAACAACTCCGTTCAATCCTTCCTTCTAAGTTATTTTCATTCAAATTCTTTGAATTCTTCCGGAGGCATTGCGTTGTTTATCTCGTCAAGTGTCATTCCATCTTTTGAAGCTCATGTTCTATTCTTTCCTTGTTTAACCGGAGTGCTGCCTAAATCGTTTCAGTCTTATTCGTTTCTTTTCTCATTCTAACCACTCCGGTTAGAATGAGTGGTTTCATAGTCTATCTGATTCCGTGAGCTTTCGATTCTCGTCATTCTCGTCGTTCCTCTCTTCTTCTCGAATGCTCTCGATTCTTTGCTTCTTATCTTGAGTTCTTGTTTCACCTCATCCCTTTTCCCTTCCGTCTCAGTCCTAAGATCTCGGGACGAGATCTCTTGTTAGTGGAGGTGTTGTAGCATGCCGGATTCGATCGCGGGTGTCCGCCAGTTATTTGCCGTCGTTGCCATGTCATTTGCTTGCGTGTTGCACTTTGCCATGTCATCATCTGCATTTCATATCATGTCGTCATGTGCATCGCATTGGCATACGTGTTCGTCTCATGCATCCGAGCATTTTCCCCGTTGTCCGTTTTGCAATCGGGCACTCCTATGTCTCGGCGCCCCTTTTACCTCTTTTCATGTGCGAGTGTTAAGCGGTCTCGGAATGGACGAGGTTTGTCAAGCGGCCTTGGTATACCACGGTGAACCGCTGTCAAGTTCGTGCCATTTGGAGGTCGTTTGGTACTCAACAGTTAACAGGGTAACATAAAAGCCCATTTCTCCTTGCAGCCCAACACCCCTTCAAAGTGGCCCAAAACCCAGCAAACTCCCTCCATGCTCTCGATGCGTTCGATCACGATCGCGTGGCGGCTCCGCACCTCATTTGGACTCTCCTAGCACCCTCTATCTATAAATAGGTCCACTCCCCCGAAATTTGCGAATGATTCCACCCCCAAACCCTAAAAATTCCCTCCGCGCCGCCACCCGGGCTGCCGCGCCGCCGCCTCCCGTGCGCGCCCGCCTTGCCAGCCCAGGCGCCAGCGCCCGCCGCCTCCTCCCGCCTCCTCCGCCTCCGCCCGGTCCGGCCGCCCGCGCGCCGCGCCGCCGCCTCCGATCGCCTCCGCCGCTTCATGGGGCCTTGGCCCCTCGCCGCCCCGGCCGCCCCCGACCGGCGCCGCTCCTCCCCGAGCCCTCCTCCCTCGTCGCTGGCGCCTCCCCGTCTCCTCCAACTCCGGCGGACCTCGGGAGTCGCGCCCGAACCCTAGATCCAAAACGAGGTTGACCCCGATTTCTCTAAGTCCCCAGATTCTGTAATTTTTCATGCATTTTCATCACATCATATCTCTGCATCCGTAGCTCCGTTTCATGCGTCTAATATGTCAAATTGTTCGACTCGACGAGTACATCATTTCATCTCATTGCATCATTTTCATTTGAGCTCATCTTGATGCCCGAAATGCTGTTAGAATAGTGCTATGTGATGTTAGTTTGATTTTTATCGAACATGCACTTTGTCATTTTGCCATGATTGATGTGTGCACCCTATGAACTTGAGTCCTACATGTGTTTTGTAATATGCCATGCCATATTTACAGGTGTGTATGCCATGTATTTTTGTGATCTCTGTGGTGACTAGCACAAGCATGCAAACTAGGCTTCATGATGTTGCTGATTTCAGCCTGTTACTGCGATATTTTTATGCCATGTTAACTTGATGCTACCGAGAGATCCATGCTTATTTTGAGATACTTAAGTAAGGATGTTTTGAACATATGGTTATTCTCTATCCATCCATGCCCTTGTTTGTAATTATGGAGTGCCATAGCTTGAGTCAATCGAGCTCTACTTTTGCTATAAAATGTTTCCTGGCAGGTTGTTTACATGTTATTCAAATTTGCCAAGGTTGTTGTAGTTGATCCTTGCATGCTATGTTGTTGTTATTGCCATGTATAGCCTCTATGCCATGTCTTCTTATTGTGAGTTGCCTTGACATGCCATGTATTGCTCTGTGGTGATTGGTTTAAGCTCACCAACATGCCTACTTATTGTTGTTCTGCCATGTTTATATCTCTAATATAAATTGCCATGTTTACATGGGTGCCATCATATCTTCTGATCCTTTTTGGCTTATGGTCAGTAAAGGACTTTTGTTCTATGAATTTACTAGTATCATACCATGCTTTTGTTTGCCATGATAAGTTCCTGTAGCATGTTTTTGATAGCTCTAAACATTGCAACTTTGATGTTATTTACTGTAAAGTCTGAAGCTATTATTATTTGCAATCTTGCCATGTGTGTTTGGGCATGTTATAGTGATTTCTGGAGTTAGCTCATTGTTCATGTTTTGTAATGCTTTACCTGTGCATCATGCCCATGCCTTTTGTTATTACGTTGAGGTCCTGTAGCATGTTGTTTTGATGCTTGCAATATGCCTACTTGCTGTTTTGGGCAGATTGTTGCTATAACTTGTATAGAGTGTATGTGTTGAACCGTTGCTCCGTTTTGAGTGTGCCCTATATGAAACTTGCTTGATTTTGCATGTAGTTTCATATTATCATGTTGCATCCTTGTTTTGAGGTGTTTGCTTGATTTTTGTATGAATTTTGCATCAATGCCATGTTTATCTTGTTTTGCTCATATCTTCTACGCCATAGCTCCGAATTAAATGAACTTTATATGTAACTTGACTACAATTTCGTGTAGATCATCGTGGTGCATCTTAACTTTCTGTTTAACAACTTGAACATAAGGTTTATTCAGATCTGGACCAATTTCGAAATTTGCATATGAGGACTTACCGGAATTGTTCTATGTTGTTTCCGGCCTCATTTAAACTTGCTTTGATGTGTTGCTCTTGTTTGCATCAGCTCTTGCCATGAGTAGCCTCATCTAGATTTTTCATGCATCATACTTGTTTGAGTATCATGTCTTGTTCATGTGTGGTGTGTTTACTATGTTGTGTGCTTCTTCTTGTTAGTTCCTGTTTCGTTGCGATCGTGAGGATTCGTTCGTCTCGCTTGGTTAAACTTCATCCGTTCATCTTCTTCATGGACTCGTTCTTCTTCCTTGCGGGATTTCAGGCAAGATGACCGCTACCTTGGATCTCACTACTATCATTGCTATGCTAGATGCTTCGTTCTTTCGCTATGTTGCGCTACCTATCACTTGTTCCTCAAGCCTCCCAAATTGCCAAGTCAGCCTCTAACCTTTTGCACCCTTCCTAGCAAACCGTTGTTTGGCTATGTTACCGCTTTGCTCAGCCCCTCTTATAGCGTTGTTAGTTGCAGGTGAAGATGAAGTTTGTTCCTTGTTGGAACATGGAGAAGTTGTTCCTTGTTGGAACATGTTTACTTGTTGGGATATCACAATATATCTTATTTAATTAATGCGTCTATATACTTGGTAAAGGGTGGAAGGCTCGGCCTTATGCAGTGTTTTGTTCCTCTTGCCGCCCTAGTTTCCGTCATATCGGTATTATGTTCCCGGATTTTGCGTCCCTAACGCGGTCGGGTGATTTATGGGACCCCCTTGACAGTTCGCTTTGAATAGGACTCCTCCATAAGGCCCAACATTGGTTTTACCATTTGCCTCACCTAGCCCTTTTTCCCTTGGGATTCGCTCTCAAGGGTCATCTTTATTACCCCGGGCGGTGCTTGTCTAGCGTTGGTCCAAACTAAACACCGTCTTGGGACCATCCCTTAGCAACTTGGGTTCGTCGGTACACTCGCTTAGCTTATCCGGTGTTGCCACGAGCGAGATATGTGCAGCTCCTATCGGGATTGTCGGCGCATCGGCGGTCTTGCTGGTCTAGTTTTATTCTGTCGAAATGTCTTGTGGCGGGATTCGAGACTGATCGGGTCTTCGGGGAGAAGAATATCCTTCGTTGATCGCGAGAGCTTATCATGGGCTAAGTTGGGACACCCTGCGGTATAAACTTTGAAAGCCGTGCCAGCGGTTATGTGGCAGATGGGAATTTGTTAATATCCGGTTGTAGTAAACTTGAAGCAAACTCTTCTAAAATACACCAACCGTGCGTAACCATGAGTGTCTCTTTTGGGGTTGATCGAGAGGAGAACACGGTTTACAGGTTATGTCGGCGTAAGTAGGGTTTCAGGATCACTTCTTGATCATTACTAGTTGGCGACCGTTCCTTTGTTTCTCTTCTCGCTCTCATTTGCGTATGTTAGCCACCATATATGCTTAGTCGCTGCTGCAACCTCACCACTTGATCCCTTCCTTTCCCTTTAAGCTTTGCTAGTCTTGATACCCATGGTAATGGGATTCTTTGTGTCCTTGTGGCTCACTGATTACTACACCATCGATTGCGGTACAGGTTGTGCGATGATCATGGCGTGAGGCGATGCTTGCTTGCGTTGAGTTCTTCTTCGCTTCTTGATCGGGGATAGGTTCGGTCGGCAGCTGGGCTACAGGTGGATGTCGTTTGAGCTTCTGTTTATATTTCATCCGTAGTGGGATGTTGATCTTATATATTATGATGTTGATGTATTCTTGTGGCATTTGTGCCTTATGTATGTATCCCCATCTATTATGTAATGTTGATGTAATGATATCCACCTTGCAAAAGCGTTTCAATATGGGGGTCTATCCTTGGTGGGACCTTGAGTTCCTTTTGGATAGGGTCGCATATTGAAACGTATTCAATCTTGTCGAAGAATGCGGTAGGGAAGTACATCTCAAGCTCGCATAGTATCACCACGATCTCTTCTGTAGCCTTACGAGTTGCCTCACGCCAATCGAATTCAGAGATGGCGTCGAAAAAGTTGCATAGGCCAAATAGCGTTTCCGCGAGCGTGCGCGTCCATGATCCCACCGGATTGCAAGCCCCGGAAATATCTGCGTCATCGACCGCGTGGCGGTCGTGAGACTTCATCCCGCTGAACTTCGCTTCATTGGGTCTAGGTATCTGCTTATCTTCCGGCGTAACCGTAAGGAAGTTTTACTCCTAGGAGGCAGGTGAAAAACTGCTCGATCTCCTCGACTTAGAGTGAAGCGCGGGAGGGTAGTCATTTCGGTCTTCTTGGCCTTTTGCCTTTGCGACAACTTTACGTATCCTGCTTCGCCTCATCATCATCATCATCATCATCATCATCATCATTAGCGTGAAGCTCTGCACGATGCCCATTGATTTCAAGTCTGCCTTGCTTTGGCCCATCTTTGGTCCTCTCGGCATGTTGAGCAGGGTACCAAGCAGACTCTCACACGTTCTTCGTGATATGCATGACATCAAGGCTGTGAGGCACGGTGGATCTTCGATGCGGCAAGTCCCGAAAAGCAGACCTCGTTTTCCATACCTTCAGCAGCGGCTCTGGCGCCTTCGCTTCTTTCCGGCTCTGGCGCCTTTTGCTTCTTTCGGCGATGGGCAGTCTTTCCAATTTTCAACAGCTTGTCTATTTCCTCGCCGCTCCTCGTTACGGGTGTTTTCGGGTTCGGTTTCACCATCGAACAGATCATTGCGTTTCCTCCACGGGTCATCGTCATGCGAAGCCACCTTCAATGTCCCATGAACACGGTTTTCGAAGACCGGGATCTCTATCTAGCTGGCGATATGTTGTGTCATCCATGCACCTTACGCATCCGGAAAATCCGTGGACTACCTGCCCTTGAGATATCCGTAACCGAGATAGTCATGCACCGTCGTGAGCGGTCGCGTCTCTCATAGGAAATATTCTTTCTGCGGCGTCCCACGTATTGGCTGGCGTTTTCCACAGCATGTCAAGCTCCTCTTTCAGCAGCCCGGATCTGATTGATGTCGTTCCCTAGTTGTTTTGGCCCTTCAATTAGAATACTCATGTGAATGTACTTCCTCTTCGTGCACAACCAGGGGAAGGTTGTACATCAAACAAACACAGGCCAGGTGCTATGTGTGCTTCTCGGCTGCCAAGCGGATTGACTCCATCGGTGCTCGCGCCCGGCACGATGTTCCTTGGATCGTTCCCAAATTCCGAGTCTTGAAGTTCAACGCTTGCCAGCTGCTCGCATCCTTAGGGTGACTCAGCATCTTGTATTTTTATCTATCTCCGGATCATTTGTGTCATCTTCTCGCTTCTTCTCCTCCCTATCCGGCGTGCCAGCGCAGGAGCTTCTGCTACCTTAGGGTCCGAAATACCGCTGCAGGCGAGGTGATCGGAAAGTACCACACCACTTTTCGAGGCTTTCTTCCTCTTCTTGTATCGAGTGGCGCCGCTTTACCGGACATATGGTAGACTCCGCGTGCTCGTCGATAAATGATGCAATTGTTCATGCACATGGTATTTCACGTGCGGTAAATCGAGAGGACACGATTTTCTTCGCCTCCTCAAACTGGTTGGGCACTTGTTCCCCTTGGGAAGGCGTTCGTGCGAGAATGACATGTTCTCGTCGAAGCATCGTCGGTCATTTGTGTTTTACCTTCATCTCGAGCCATGGCGTTACTTTCGGCGGGTATCCTTGGGCCTGCATCCTTCATACAATGGAGTAACGCGTCTAACTCAAGTTGATCCATCTTGGCTTTCTCTCGGCGGCAGCTCTTGCATTATCAAATGCGCGAAGCAGCTCTTGAATATGAGGTCCTGCACCCAGCCATCGATGGTCCAGCGTCGTCTGCTCGCGGCATCATCATCTTCATGATCATGCCGTCGTCTGCTCCGGCATCTTCCTCATCATCATGTCCTGCATCTTCTACATGATGACCGTCGTGATCATCTCACAGGGATTCTTCGTCTTCTCGCCCGCCCGAGCTGCGGTAGTTGTCTTGCTGCCCTTCATCATTTCTTGCCGGCCCCCATGGGCGACTTAGTAGTCATCTTCATCACCTTGCCACCGATAGCCATCCATGAAACCACGCAAAACAGGTGGTCCCACCTGCCGGAATCCGGTCCATAATAAGGCTCTTGACTTGCATCTTCGACACGGACATCTTATCTCCGTCTCGTTCTTTTGAAGCATCTCGGCCTTCGCGGACCTCAAAAACCTATTCACGATGCCTTCGGTCATCGTGCGGACCATCAGTCACCTGCGGGGTGAAACAAAAGCGATATTTTAGAACCAAGAAAAATTTGGCATGACTTTCCCTAAAAATAGGACCAAAAGAATGCTTAATGCCAAAATTCTCGCGAAGCGAAATGAATCAACATTCCGGCAAAATATTGGCAACTATCGCATTTCAAATACCGGTACACCTCAAACACAAACACATATGCAACACCACAAACATATGCAACACCACGAACATACATAGATCTAGCTAGGCTATAAAAAGTGCGTGTGCACATTGTTGTAGGAGAACAACATAAATATAGCTTTCCCCTTACTTACCTATTAAAACAAGGTAATTTAACCACTTAATTTGAATGAATCTATGGTGGAAATGAGGTGAAAAGAGGCACCGAGACAAGGAGGAGGTGGAAAGAATGAAGTGGGGAGAAAGTGAGTGTGGGTAGGAGAGGCTGTCAAAATATCTTGTTGCTGCCCACTTACTAATGGCGCACCAGCACTAAATCGCCATTAGTAATCAGGTTACTAATAAGCGCACCCTCTGGCGGTGCGCCATTAGTAATTTACAAAAAAAATATAAAAAAAAATACTAATGGCGCACTGATCCACGATGCGCCATTATAATTTAAACTAGTAATGGCGCACGGTTGATCGATCTTGTAAATATAATATACAAAAAGGAATAAAAATATAATAAAAAAACAACATTAGTGGCGCACTTGCGGAAGGTGCGCCATTAGTAGTTACAACTAGTAATGGCGCACTTTGCTGAATCGCCATTAGTATGTTTGAGCAGGCGCACTAGTTCAAAAAAATTTTGATACTAATGGCGCACTCTGGGACAGTGCGCCATTAGTAGTTTCAACTCTAATGGCGTATCGGCGGGTGGTGCGCCATTAGTATATACTAATAATAGCGCACCATGCATTTAGCCATTAGTGTCAATCCATCTATAGCCCTTTTCTAGTAGTGTAAGGATCCATCATGATATGGATTTTGAAGTAAATCTGTACAATTCTCAGGCGTAACCCATTTTGGTTGCCAAAATTGGGAAGCACTTTGCAAAATGTATGGTTTTATGAGGTATGATTATCACCATGGATCTTGGTGATCGACATCGAGCAAGACAATATGGACATTTGGGTCCTTGTTGATACGCTTCCGATTCTACCGCAATGTGAGTTTCTCAAACATAGTTATTAACAAATTTATATTGTTTATTTCAAAATAGTTGACAACTTATTTCCATTGACAGCTTATTTTGATTCTTCAAAGAATGTGTGGAAGATGGTAGAAAAAACCCACTACACTGATGGCTTCGAATTAACTTATAAGGAGAAAAGTCATCTGATCGCATTTTGTACTTATCTTGAGAATTACAATATCTATTATCGAACTCCTCCAAATTATGGTGAATCGTGCCACTAGTGCACGTGTTGAACCACGGTAACTTCTATGGAGATACCTGGTAAGATTTTTACTATTATGACATCCGTGCATCTTTTCATACTTCTAAAACTAGTACATCATTGCTAACTCGAAGTTGTTCCTATGTTTTCAACAGAATATCCCGATGGATTGTGTGCCTCATCGATGTATCGGAATGGTAGCCTTGCAGTTCTAAACTTTCGAGGAGCTTTCTTCCTCTTCTTGTATCGAGTGACGCCGCACACCGGACATATGGTAGACTCCGCGTGCTCGTCCCGATAAATGATGCAATTGTTCATGCACACATGGTATTTCACGTGCGGTAAATCGAGAGGACACACGATTTTCTTCGCCTCCTCCAAACTGGTTGGGCACTTGTTCCCCTTGGGAAGACGTTTCGCGCGAATGACATGTTCTCGCCGGCATGCGCCGGTCATTTTGTGTTTTACCTTCATCTCCGAGCCATGAGCGCTACTTTCAAAGCGGTATCCTTGGGCCTGCATCCTTCATACAATGGAGTAACCGCGCCTAACTCAAGTTGATCCATCTTGGCTTTCTCTCGGCGGCAGCTCTTGCATTATCCGGCCGCTTGAGAAGCAGCTCTTGAATATGAGGGTCCTGCACCCAGCCCATCGATGGTCCAGCGTGCCGTCGCTCCGCCGCATCATCATCTTCATGATCATGCCCGCTGCCTGCTCCGCATCTTCCTCATCATCATGTCCTGCATCTTCTACATGATGACCGTCGGATCATCTCCTCGGGATTCTTCGCCTTCTCCCCGCCCGAGCTGCGGTAGTTGTCTTGCTGCCCTTCATCATTTCTTGCCCGCCCCCATGGACGACTTCAGAGTCATCTTCATCACCTTGCCACCGATAGCCATCCATGAAACCACGCAAGAGCAGGTGGTCCCGCACCTGCCGGAATCCGGTCCGCAATAAGGCTCTTCAGTTTGCATCTTCGACACGGACATCTTATCTCCGCCTCGCTCTTTTGAAGCATCTCGCCTTCATGGACCTCAAAACCTATTCACGATGCCTTCGGTCATCGTGGCGACCATGGTCACCAAGGGGTAGAGCAAAACGATATTTTAGAACCAAGAAAAATTTGGCATGACTTTCCCTAAAAATAGGACCAAAAGAATGCTTAATGCCAAAATTTCGCCTAAACGGAAATGAATCAACATTCCGCAAAATATTGGCAACTATCGATTTCAAATACCGCACACCTCCAAACACAAACACATATGCAACACCACAAACATATGCAACACCACTTAACATACATAGATCTAGCTAGGCTATAAAAAGTGCGTAGCACATTGTTGTAGGGAGAACAACATAAATATAGCTTTCCCTTACTTACCTATTAAAACAAGGTAATTTAACCACTTAATTTGAATGAATCTATGGTGGAAATGAGGTGAAAAGAGGAGGCACCGAGACAAGGAGGAGGTGGAGAGAATGAAGTGGGAGAAAGTGAGTGTGGGTAGGAGAGGCTGTCCAAAATATCTTGTTGTTGCTCACTTACTAATGGCGCACCAGCACTAAATGCGCCATTAGTAATCCAGGTTACTAATGGCACACCTCTGCGGTGCGCCATTAGTAGTTTTGCAAAAAAAATATAAAAAATACTAATGGCAAGATTGATCCACAGGCGCCATTACTAGTTTAAACTAGTAATGGCGCACGGTTGATCGATCAGTGCGCCATTAGTAGTATTGCAAAAAAGGAATAAAATATAATAAAAAAACAACATTAGTGGCGATTTAGGAAGGGTGCGCCATTAGTAGTTACAACTAGTAATGGCGCACTTTGCCTGGATGCGCCATTAGTATGTTTAGACAGGCGCACTAGTTCAAAAAAAATTTTGATACTAATGGCGCACTCTGGGACAGGTGCGCCATTAGTAGTTTCAACTCTAATGGCGTATCAGCAGGTGGTGCGCCATTAGTATATACTAATGGCGCACCCACTGTCTGTTGCGCCATTAGTGTCAATCCCATCTATAGCCCTTTTTCTAGTAGTGTAAGGATCCATCATGATATGGATTTTGAAGTAAATCTGTACAATTCTCAGAGCGTAACCCATTTTGGTTGCCAAAATTGGGAAGCACTTTGCAAAATGTATGGTTTTTATGAGGGTATGATTATCACCATGGATCTTGGTGATCCTGACATCGAGCAAGACAATATGGACATTTGGGTCCTTGTTGATACGCTTCCGATTCTACCGCAATGTGAGTTTCTCAAACATAGTTATTAACAAATTTATATTGTTTATTTCAAAATAGTTGACAACTTATTTCCATTGACAGCTTATTTTGATTCTTCAAAGAATGTGTGGAAGATGGTAGAAAAAACCCACTACACTGATGGCTTCGAATTAACTTATAAGGAGAAAAGTCATCTGATCGCATTTTGTACTTATCTTGAGAATTACAATATCTATTATCGAACTCCTCCAAATTATGGTGAATACGTGCCACTAGTGCACGTGTTGAACCACGGTAACTTCTATGGAGATACCCTGGTAAGATTTTTTACTATTATGACATCCGTGCATCTTTTCATACTTCTAAAACTAGTACATCATTGCTAACTACGAAGTTGTTCCTATGTTTTTCAACAGAATATCCCGATGGATTGTGTGCCTCATCTGATGTATCAGAATGGTCGCCTTGCAGTTCTAAACATACAACCAGGTCAATCTAGGGAGCTCACCTGTGCATATCGAATATCTAAAACCGGTGAACACATGCTAATCAAAGAATGAAAAAAAATGTTTGGACATTCGCAAGGAGGTTCTTGAAAGTAACATTAAGCGAAAATCAAGAATTGGAGACAGGATAATCTCCATTCTCCATAATGGAGAGTCTGGGGCTATCTTGTTTTTTGCTATTTTACCTTAGAGAATATAGTAGGTCCTAAGAGAATGTAGTAGGTCCTATGAGGTACAATATGTTTATTATGTGGTACAATGTGTTAGAGTTGATGCTGAGGAGTACTTGTGATTACGACTAGTGACCAATTTGCTATGTGATGTTTCACTGATGAAAATGATGATCTTGAGGAGGTGTTATATGACAATGATGTATTATGATGATAAGTTGTTAATGATATTAATGATGATGATGATATTTATTATATCATTGGGTGAAAGAACCACGGATTAGTTTCAAGTGGATTGACATCCACTTGAAACTAATCCACGGTTCTTTCACCTCGTGATGATATAACTCATTATGATGTAAAAACAATCTCTAAATTCCTGTTGTATGAAAACTTGTGTAAAGGTGTATGAATACAACATGAAATAAAAAAAGAAATAAAATACAAAATAATAGTAGTAGCGCGGGTAGGGATAAGCACTACTACTAATTACCAGTAGCGCTCCTCCGGGAAAGCGCTACTACTATGTCGATTTAGCAGTAGCGTGGGTTGAGGCATGCTACTGCTAACCTTTAGTCAGAAGGCTGCATCAAATGGCGCTCCAAAGACGCGCCATCGATAGGCCTAAAACTCTCGCTGTTGCTAGGCTTTTCCCTAGTAGTGGTGCTTTGCTTGGGCGGTTGGCCTGGCTGCGGCGCCGGAACTGGATCCTAGTTCTCTTCCATCTGGAAGGGGCACACACTACTAGGGAAAATCTTATACACAGAACTTTAGTAGTAGCGCATGTTAAAAAACAACTCTAGTGCTAAGTAGCAGTAGCGCGTTGGCCTAAACCGCGCTACAGATACAATTGTAGCAGTAGCGCGCCTGAAGATAAAAGCGCTATTACTAAAATTTCCACTGCTTAGCCGATAGGCTACACATAGTAGTAGCGATCTACGGCGAACAGCGCTACCGCAACATGCTTTGTAGCAACACGTTTACACATAAAGGCACCACTAATAAAGGAAATAAAATTAAATGGAAAGCAAATAGAAAAGTAAATGAAAACGAAAGAAATAGAAAAGGAGAAAGGGAAAAAAATAAAATGTAAAGAAAAATAAATGAAAAAGGGGAAAAAGAGAAAGGAATAGCAGTAGTGCATATCCAGGAACGCGCCATAGCTAACTTAGCAGTAGCGCACTTCCTGGAAAGCGCTACTGCTACTTTTGACTTAACCGCGCGGTTCGTTCTTCCCCATGACCACTTCCCCCAAATCCCAACTCCTCCGATGTCGCCGCCGTCGTCCGCCGGCCGGGCCAAGACGCCTCCCGTCGCTCTCCGACACCTCGACGCCGCCCCCGACCCCGACCTCGACGCCGCCCTCCGCCGCGCGTCCGAGCCCCGAGCCCGACCTCGACGCCACCTGCCCCTCCCTCTCCCCTACCTCTGCCTTGTTGGGGAACGTTGCAGAAAATAAAAATTTTCCTACGGTTTCACCAAGATCTATCTATGAGTTCGTCTAGCAACAAGTGATAGGAGTGCATCTACATACCTTTGTAGATCGCGAGCGGAAGCGTTCAAGAGAACGGGGTTGAGGGAGTCGTACTCCTCGTGATCCAAATCACCGATGACCGAGTGCCGAACGGACGGCACCTCTGCGTTCAACACACGTACGGTTGGGGAAGATGTCTCGTCCTTCTTGATCCAGCAAGGGGGAAGGATAGGTTGATGGAGATCCAACAGCACGACGGCGTGGTGGTGGATGCAGTAGGGATCTCGGCAGGGCTTTGCCAAGCTCCACGGAGGAGGAGGAGGAGGTGTTGGAGTGGGAGAGGGAGGCGCCAGGGGCATGGGTGCGGCTGCCCTCCCTCCCCCCTCTTTATATGGGCCCCCAAGGGCGGGGGGCGGGGGCGCTGGCCCTGGAGATGGGATCTCCCAAGGGGGGCGGCGGCCAAGGGGGTGGAGTGCCCCCAAGGCAGTGGATGCGCCTCCCCTAGGGTTCCCAACCCTAGGCGCAGGGGCCCAAGGGGCGCACCAGCCCACCAGGCTGGTTCCTCCCACTTCAGCCCATGGGGCCCTCCGGATAGGTGGCCCCACCGGTGGACCCGTGGTCCCGGACAATACCGTGACCCCGAAACTTTCCCGATGGCCGAAACTCGACTTCCCATATATAATTCTTCACCTCTGGACCATTCCGGAACTCCTCGTGACGTCCGGGATCTCATCTGGGACTCCGAACAACTTTTGGGTTACTGCATACTCATATCTCTACAACCCAAGCGGCACCGTACCTTAAGTGTGTAGACCCTACGGGTTCGGGAGACACGTAGACATGACCGAGATGACTCTCCGATCAATAACCAACAGTGGGATCTGGATACCCATGTTGGCTCCCACATGCTCCTCGATGATGTCATCGGATGAACCACGATGTCGAGGATACAAGCAACCCCATATACAATTCCCTTTGTCAATCGGTACGTTACTTGCCCGAGATTCGATCGTCGGTATTCCAATACCTCGTTCAATCTCGTTACCGGCAAGTCACTTTACTCATACCGTAATGCACGATCCCGTGACCAAACACTTGGTCACTTTGAGCTCATTATGATGATGCATTACCGAGTGGGCCCAGAGATACCTCTCCGTCATACGGAGTGACAAATCCTAGTCTCGATCCGTGTTAACCCAACAGACACTTTCGGAGATACCCGTAGTATACCTTTATAGTCACCCAGTTACATTGTGACGTCTGGTAGACCCAAAGCACTCCTACGGTATCCGGGAGTTACACGATCTCATGGTCTAAGGAAAGATATTTGACATTGGAAAAGCTCTAGCGAACGAACTACACGATCTTGTGCTATGCTTAGGATTGAGTCTTGTCCATCACATCATTCTCCTAATGATGTAATCTCGTTATCAATGACATCCAATGTCCATAGTCAGGAAACCATGACTATCTGTTGATCAACGAGTTAGTCAACTAGAGGCTCACTAGGGACATGTTGTGGTCTAAGTATTCACACGTGTATTATGATTTCCGGATAATACAATTATAGCATGAATAAAAGACAATTATCATGAACAAGGAAATATAATAATAATCCTTTATTATTGCCTCTAGGGCATATTTCCAACAGTCTCCCACTTGCACTAGAGTCAATAATCTAGTTACATTGTGATGAATCGAACACCCATAGAGTTCTGGTGTTGATCATGTTTTGCTCGCGGAAGAGGTTTAGTCAACGGATCTGCGACATTCAGATCCGTATGCACTTTGCAAATTTCTATGTCTCCATCTTGAACATTTTCACGAATGGAGTTGAAGCGACGCTTGATGTGCCTGGTCTTCTTGTGAAACCTGGGCTCCTTGGCAAGTGCAATAGCTCCAGTGTTGTCACAGAAGAGTTTGATCGGCCCCGACGCATTGGGTATGACTCCTAGGTCGTTGATGAACTCCTTCACCCAAATTGCTTTAGGCGCTGCCTCCGAGGCTTCCATGTACTCCGCTTCACATGTAGATCCCGCCACGACGCTCTGCTTGCAGCTACACCAGCTTACTGCTCCACCATTCAACATATACACGTATCCGGTTTGTGACTTAGAGTCATCCAGATCTGTGTCAAAGCTAGCGTCGACGTAACCCTTTACGACGAGCTCTTCGTCACCTCCATAAACGAGAAACATGTCCTTAGTCCTTTTCAGGTACTTCAGGATATTCTTGACCGCTGTCCAGTGTTCCTTGCCAGGATTACTTTGGTACCTTCCTACCAAACTTACGGCAAGGTTTACATCAGGTCTGGTACACAACATGGCATACATAATAGATCCTATGGCTGAGGCATAGGGGATGACACTCATCTCTTCTTTATCTTCTGCCGTGGTCGGGCATTGAGCCGAGCTCAATCTCACACCTTGCAATACAGGCAAGAACCCATTCTTGGACTGATCCATATTGAACTTCTTCAATATCTTATCAAGGTATGTGCTTTGTGAAAGACCTATGAGGCGTCTCGATCTATCCCTATAGATCTTGATGCCTAATATATAAGCAGCTTCTCCAAGGTCCTTCATTGAAAAACACTTATTCAAGTAGGCCTTAATGCTGTCCAAAAGTTCTATATCATTTTCCATCAAAAGTATGTCATCTACATATAATATGAGAAATGCTACAGAGCTCCCACTCACTTTCTTGTAAACGCAGGCTTCTCCATAAGTCTACATAAACCCAAACGCTTTGATCATCTCATCAAAGCGAATGTTCCAACTCCGAGATGCTTGCACCAGCCCATAAATGGATCGCTGGAGCTTGCACACCTTGTTAGCATTCTTAGGGTCGAGAAAACCTTCCGGCTGCATCATATACAGTTCTTCCTTAAGATAGCCGTTAAGGAATGCCGCTTTTGACGTCCATCTGCCATATCTCATAATCATAGTATGCGGCAATTGCTAACATGATTCGGACGGACTTCAGCTTCGCTACGGAGAGAAAGTCTCATCGTAGTCAACCCTTGAACTTGCCGATAACCCTTAGCGACAAGTCGAGCTTTATAGATGGTAACATTACCATCCGTGTCCGCCTTCTCCTTAAAGATCCATTTGTTTTCTATCGCTCACCGATCATCGGGCAAGTCTGTCAAAGTCCATACTTTGTTTTCATACATCGATCCTATCTCGGATTGCATGGCTTCAAGCCATTTGTTGGAATCTGGGCCCGCCATCGCTTCTTCATAGTTTGAAGGTTCACCGTTGTCCAACAACATGATTTCCGTGACAGGGTTGCCATACCACTGTGTGGAACGTGTCGTTGTGGACCTACGAAGTTCAGTAGCAACTTGATCCGAAGTACCTTGATCATCATCATTAATGTCCTCTTCAGTCGGTGTAGGCACCACAGGAACACTTTCCTGAGATGCACTACTTTCCGGTTCAAGAGGTAGTACTTTATCGAGTTCTACTTTCCTCCCACTTACTCCTTTCGAGAGAAACTCTTTTCTAGAAAGGATCCGTTCTTGGCAACAAAGATCTTGCCTTCGGATCTAAGGTAGAAGGTATACCCAATGGTTTCCTTAGGGTATCCTATGAAGACGCATTTTTCCGACTTGGGTTCGAGCTTTTCAGGTTGAAGTTTCTTGACATAAGCATCGCATCCCCAAACTTTTAGAAACGACAGCTTAGGTTTCTTCCCAAACCATAATTCATACGGTGTCGTCTCAACGGATTTAGACGATGCCCTATTTAAAGTGAATGTAGCTGTCTCTAGAGCGTATCTCCAAAATGATAGCGGTAAATCAGTAAGAGACATCATAGATCGCACCATATCCAATAGAGTGCGATTACGACGTTCGGACACACCGTTACGCAGAGGTGTTCCAGGCGGCGTGAGTTGTGAAACGATTCCACATTTCCTTAAGTGTGTACCAAATTCGTGACTTAAATATTCTCCTCCACGATCTGATCGTAAGAACTTTATTTTTCGGTCACGTTGATTCTCTACCTCATTCTGAAATTCCTTGAACTTTTCAAAGGTCTCAGACTTGTGTTTCATCAAGTAGACATACCCATATCTACTTAAGTCATCAGTGAGAGTGAGAACATAACGATATCCTCCGCGAGCATCAACGCTCATTGGACCGCACACATCAGTATGTATGATTTCCAATTAGTTGGTTGCTCGCGCCATTGTTCCGGAGAACAGAGTCTTGGTCATTTTGCCCATAAGGCATGGTTGTCATGTGTCAAATGATTCATAATCGAGAGACTCTAAAAGTCCATCAGCATGGAGCTTCTTCATGCGCTTGACACCAATGTGACCAAGGCGGCAATGCCACAAGTATGTGGGACTATCGTTATCAACTTTACATCTTTTGGTATTCACACTATGAATATGTGTAACATCACGTTCGAGATTCATTAAGAATAAACCATTGACCATCGGAGAATGACCATAAAACATATCTCTCATATAAATAGAACAACCATTATTCTCGGATTTAAATGAGTAGCCATCTCGTATTAAACGAGATCCTGATACAATGTTCATGCTCAAACTTGGCACTAAATAACAATTATTGAGGTTTAAAACTAATCCCGTAGGTAAATGTAGAGGTAGCGTGCCGACGGCGATCACATCGACCTTGGAACCATTCCCGACGCGCATCATCACCTCATCCTTCGCCAGTCTCCGCTTATTCCGCAGCTCCTGCTTTGAGTTACAAATATGAGCAACGGCACCGGTATCAAATACCCAGGAGCTACTACGAGCACTCGTAAGGTACACATCAATTACATGTATATCACATATACCTTTAATGTTGCCGGCCTTCTTGTCCGCTAAGTATTTGGGGCAGTTCCGCTTCCAGTGACCCTTCCCTTTGCAATAAAAGCACTCAGTCTCAGGCTTGGATCCATTCTTTGAATTCTTCCCGGCAACATGCTTACCGGGCGCAGCAACATCCTTGCCATCCTTCTTGAAGTTCTTCTTACCCTTGCCTTTCTTGAACTTAGTGGTTTTATTGACCATCAACACTTCATGTTCCTTCTTGATTTCTACCTCTGCTGATTTCAACATTGAAAATACTTCAGGAATAGTTTTCACCATCCCCTGCATATTGTAGTTCATCACAAAGCTCTTGTAGCTCGGTGGGAGCGACTGAAGGATTCTGTCAATGACCGCCTCATCCGGGAGGTTAATGTCCAGCTAGGACAGGCGGTTGTGCAACCTGACATTTTGAGTATGTGCTCACCGATGTAACTATTTTCCTCCATCTTACAACTATAGAACTTGTCGGAGACTTCATATCTCTCGACCCGGGCATGAGCTTGGAAAACCATTTTTAGCTCCTCAAACATCTCATATGCTCCGTGTTGCTCAAAACACTTTTGGAGCCCCGGTTCTAAGCTATAAAGCATGCCGCACTGATCGAGGGAGTAATCATCAGCACGTGACTGCCAAGCGTTCATAACGTCTTGGTTCTCTGGGATGGGTGCTTCACCTAGCGGTCCTTCTAGGACATATGCTTTCTTGGCAGCTATGAGGATGATCTCGTGTTCGGACCCAGTCCGTATAGTTGCTGCCATCATCTTTCAGCTTGGTTTTCTAGGAACGCGTTGAAGTTCATGTTGACATGAGCGTTGGCCATTTTATATACAAGACATTTATGCAAAGGTTTTAGACTAAGTTCATGATAATTAAGTTCATCTAATCAAATTATTTAATGAACTCCCACCCAGATTAGACATCCCTCTAGTCATCTAAGTGTTACATGATCCGACTTGACTAGGCCGTGTCCGATCATCACGTGAGACGAACTAGTCATCATCGGTGAACATCTCCATGTTGATCGTATCTTTCATACGACTCATGTTCGACCTTTCGGTCTCTTGTGTTCCAAGGCCATGTCTGTACATGCTAGGCTCGTCAAATTAACCTAAGTGTTTTGCATGTGTAAATCTGTCTTACACCCATTGTATGTGAACGTTAGAATCTATCACACCCGATCATCACGTGGTGCTTCGAAACAACGAACCGTCGCAACGGCGCACAGTTAGTGGGAACACTTTCTTGAAATTATTATGAGGGATCATCTTATTTACTACCGTCGTTCTAAGTAAACAAGATGCAAAAACATGATAAACATCACATGCAATCAAATAATAGTGACATGATATGGCCAATATCATATAGCTCCTTTGATCTCCATCTTGGGGATCCATGATCATCTTGTCACCGGCATGACACCATGATCTCCATCATCGTGTCTCCATGAAGTTGCTCGCCAACTATTACTTCTACTACTATAGCTAACGGTTTAGCAATAAAGTAAAGTAATTACATTGCGTTGAATCAATGACACGCAGGTCATACAATAATTAAGACAACTCCTATGGCTCCTGTCGGTTGTCATACTCATCGACATGCAAGTCGTGATTCCTATTACAAGAACATGATCTCATACATCACAATATATCATTCATCATTCATCACAACTTTTGGCCATATCACATCACAAGGCAATTGCTGCAAAAACAAGTTAGGCGTCCTCTAATTGTTGTTGCATCTTTTACCTGGCTGCAATAGGGTTCTAGCAAGAATGTTTTCTTACCTACGAAGAAAGCCACAACGTGATTTGTCAACTTCTATTTACCCTTCATAAGGACCCTTTTCATCGAATCCGCTCCAACTAAAGTGGGAGAGACAGACAACCGCTAGCCACCTTATGCAACTAGTGCATGTCAGTCGGTGGAACCTGTCTCATGTAAGCGTACGTGTAAGGTCGGTCTGGGCCGCTTCATCCCTCAATACCGCTGAAGCAAAATAGGACTAGTAGCGGCAAGAAAGTTGACAAAATAAGACTGAAGCAAAATATGACAAAATTGTGTTCTACTCGTGCCAAGAGAACTACGCATAGACCTAGCTCATGATGCCACTGTTGGGGAACGTTGCAGAAAATTAAGAAAATTCCTACGGTTTCACCAAGATCTATCTATGAGTTCATCTAGCAACGAGTGATAGGAGTGCATCTACATACCTTTGTAGATCGCGAGCGGAAGCGTTCAAGAGAACGGGGTTGAGGGAGTCGTACTCGTCGTGATCCAAATCACCGATGACCGAGTGCCAAACGGACGGCACCTCCGCGTCCAACACACGTACGGATGGGGAAGACGTCTCCTCCTTCTTGATCCAGCAAGGGGGAAGGAGAGGTTGATGGAGATCCAGCAGCACGACGGAGTGGTGGTGGATGCAGCAGGGATCTCGGCAGGGCTTCGCCAAGCTCTACGGAGGAGGAGGAGGTGTTGGAGTAGGAGAAGGAGGCGCCAGGGGCATGGGGGGCGCCAGCCCTGGAGATGGGATCTCCCAAGGGGGGCGGCGGCCAAGGGGGTGGAGTGCCCCCCAAGGCAAGTGGAGGCGCCCCCTCCCCTAGGGTTCCCTACCCTAGGCGCAGGGGGGGCCAAGGGGGGGCGCACCAGCCCACCAGGGGCTGGTTCCCCTCCCACTTCAGCCCATGGGGCCCTCCGGATAGGTGGCCCCACCGGTGGACCCTCGACCCTTCCGTGGTCCCGGTACAATAACGGTGACCCCCAAAACTTTCCCGATGGCCGAAACTCGACTTCCCATATATAATTCTTCACCTCCGGACCATTCCGGAACTCCTCGTGACGTCCGGGATCTCATCCGGGACTCCGAACAACTTTCGTGTTACTGCATACTCATATCTCTACAACCCTAGCGGCACCGAACCTTAAGTGTGTAGACCCTACGGGTTCGGGAGACACGTACACATGACCAAGACGACTCTCCGGTCAATAACCAACAGCGGGATCTGGATACCCATGTTGGATCCCACATGCTCCTCGATGATCTCATCGGATGAACCACGATGTCGAGGATTCAAGCAACCCCGTATACAATTCCCTTTGTCAATCGGTACGTTACTTGCCCGAGATTTGATCGTCGGTATCCCAATACCTCGTTCAATCTCGTTACCGGCAAGCCACTTTACTCGTACCATAATGCATGATCCCGTGACAAACACTTGGTCACTTTGAGCTCATTATGATGATGCATTACCGAGTGGGCCCAGAGATACCTCTCCGTCATACGGAGTGACAAATCCCAGTCTCGATCCGTGTCAACCCAACAGACACTTTCAGAGATACCCGTAGTATACCTTTATAGTCACCCAGATTACGCCAGTGACGCTTTGGTACACCCAAAGCACTCCTACGGTATCCGGGAGTTACACGATCTCATTGTCTAAGGAAAGATACTTGACATTAGAAAAGCTCTAGCAAACGAACTACACAATCTTGTGCTATGCTTAGGATTGGGTCTGGTCCATCACATCATTCTCCTAATGATGTGATCTCGTTATCAATGACATCCAATGTCCATAGTCAGGAAACCATGACTATCTGTTGATCAACGAGCTAGTCAACTAGAGGCTCACTAGGGACATGTTGTGGTCTAAGTATTCACACGTGTATTACGATTTCCGGATAATACAATTATAGCATGAATAAAAGACAATTATCATGAACAAGGAAATATAATAATAATCCTTTATTATTGCCTCTAGGGCATATTTCCAACATGCCTAGGGTTCTTTAAATTTTAATTGCATCAAATTAGTTAGGGTTCATCTATTGCATCAAATTTGGATTATCCGCTACCACTCTCCACCCCTAGGTTCATCAAATTAGATGGTAATTAGGGCAGTAGTTCCTATATAGTAATTAGTTAGTAAGAACTAGGTACTAATTAGGTACTAGTTTATTTTTATTTATAATAAGTTTATTTTTAGTAAGAACTAGTTGAATTAATAGAACTAGTTGAACATGTCACATTTGTTGTTATTTTTTAGTTAAAGCAATTATTCCCGCATCGACGTCGACGATGCCTATCCCGCATCCTCGTCGTCGAATCGGAGGAGGACACCTGCTTGACCAAATGGGCCATGTCCAGGACTGGGCTCCGCCGAGCTGGTATTGGGAGGCGCTACCTATCGGGGGCGCATCTTGGTGAGGAGTCAGCCCGTCGTTGATCCGAACCTTCTTTGGTGGCGGTCGCGTGGGCCAGTGACGGTCCAGAGGCTTGAGGACCCCGCGGAGGTGGTACGTCACCGTGTCAGCGAGGAGGACGCGCACGTCTGTCGCTACTTGGTTGCGTTGGAGCACAGGTTGTCCAATACCTGGCAGGTTCTCCAATACCTGGCAGGTTCTCTAGGGATCTCACTAGAGCTATGATCCTGTGATGGTTCCTTCTCTTTGGGTGTCCACCGCCCGCGCCGATACCCGTCGTTCGCTAGGGTTTTAATTGTATTAGTGATGTTATATGTATGATACTATTTAGGATGTATTAGTGATAATATTCGACGATGTACAGACGCAAGAGATGATTTGCTTTTGCTTATTGAATGCATGCTAATTAGAATACTTATTTATTTTACGATTTGGTTTTGCTTATTGAATGCTCATGTCAATATGAGTCCTATAAGATATTTTGAAATGTATATCTTGTGTTGCTCAAATAGGATATGTGCTTGCCCAAGTGGCCGGTCATGTTTGCAGGTTACACCTCCGAGTGGCCTATGTTTCACCGGAGTGTTGATTCATTTTCGTTCCAGCAAATTTCACGTGCTCGATATGTCCTATTTTAGCAAAGGTCATGCTGGATTTTTCCGTAAATTTTGGCATGACTTGTGCCAGAATATGTAGGAAATATCGAGTGCCCCGGATTTGTGTGTTGAGTATCCTGGTAGTTGCCTTCGATCGATTTTCAATTAATGTTTCAACTATGATCATAGGAAATGTCTGACGACGAAAAGGATTTCTTTATTTGCAAATACTGTGAAGACGAGCGCGACCTGTGCGACAGAATCTTCCTAGATGATGATAGGCGCTTCAGCATCAAGCTGAACGAGAACTTCGAAGTGGATACAATAAGTCACAACGCAAGTCTTTTTTCGTAATTAAGCATGACATCTGCTTCATTTGCTTCAACTTATAATCTAATTTTTTTACTATTCTACTAGCGTATCCCCTGCCATGCAAGAGTTTTTGTCTTGGATAAGATAGGTTTCAGTCCTATGAAAACTACTATGGAGGTAAAGAGAGTTTACTTGAAGACCGAACATGGTTATACTTTCCACGCAAAATTATACAACGCAGACACCTACACCTATTTTGGATGCAAAACTTGGCAAGCACTATGCAAGACTTATGCATTTGAGCCTGATGTGGTTATCACCTTTGATATTCGTCCGGAAGATGATATTGAAGGTAATATCGACATCTGGGTCGATGTGCAGACGCCTCCAGTTATACCATTATGTGAGTTTCTCAACCATATTTATGTCTTCGATATTGTTTATTCAAAAATAGTTGACAACTAATTTCTATTGACAACTTATTTCCATTCAAGCAAACATGTCCGACGCTTGGTAGACATTATCGTCCACTTCCCAGGGCTGAACTAAACTGCGAGGAGATAGGTCATTATGTTTCATGCACTACTAGAAAAAAGGCTGTTAGTGGCGCACCTATTTTTTCCATTATTGGTGCACTATAGGTGCGCCACTATTACCACACCACTAGTAACAAATACTAATGGTGCACCTCTGGTGCGCCATTAGTATTGCAGATAACAGTGGCGCACCTTGTAGTGCGCCATTACTATTGCTACTGGTGCGCCACTGGTAGCTCTTTTTTTGAAATTTTTTTATTTTTGTTTTAATTTTGAAGGCGGGAAAATAGTAGTGGCGCACCGTCTAACCCTCACAGTGAGCCATTGCTATTTTTGAATTTTGAATTTGGATCTGGATCTAGATCTGGCTCATTTTTTTGGCTTGTGTTTTTGCTTGAATTTTTTTCAAATTTCGTTCTCGACCTGGATCTGGTACGTTCTTTGTGCCGGGGGAGCTCCACATGTTGCCGGAAGTAGAGGAGGAGGGAGGAGAGACCGTGAGGAGGAGAGGAGGGAGGAGAGACCGTGAGGATCAGGAGAGAAGGGAGGAGGAGGTCGCCGGAGAGGAGGAGGAGGACAGTGAGCAGGAGAGGAAGGGGGAGCACTGTGAGGAGGAGAGGAGGGATTCGCCGGAGGAGGAGCACCGTGAGGAGGAGAGGAGGGAGGAGGAGGTCGCCGGAGGAGGAGCACCGTGAGGAGGAGAGGAGGGAGGAGGAGGTCGCCGGAGGAGGAGCACCGTGAGGAGGAGGAGGTCGCTGGAGAGGAGGAGATGGAGTGGAGGAGAGGAGGAGATGGAGTGGAGGAAAGGAGGAGAGGAGGCGATGGAGTGGAGGAGAGGAGGAGAGGAGGAGAGGAGGAGATGGAGTGGAGGAGAGGAGGAGAAGAATGAATGGGTAAGTCGCTGGCCGACCCTTTTAACTTCTCTCCCAACTTAGCAGTGGCGCACCGTGCACTGGTGCGCCATTGCTATTTTTTTGAATTGTGAAGGCGGAAAAATAGTAGTGGCACACTATTCAGTGATGGCCATTGCAATTTTAATTTTTTTCAAATTTTTTGAATTGTGAGGGCGGGAAAATAGTAGTTGCGCATTATTCATAAGGTGCGCCATTGCTTATACATTTATTTATTTTGTATTTTTTTTTCGATTTTTTGCCTCCATATCTTAAAAGCCCCGTATCTTTTATTCTGTTAGGTTTTAGGGGATTCTAAAAATCTTCCGCCCGCTGTCTGTCATTAACTAACGTGTAGGCCTATTTTACTGATGTGCTCCAAAATTGGGGCCCCAACCACCCGGAGGCCCTGTGCGGCCGCACAGGTCGCACACCCCCGCTCTCGGGCCTGTCCGCAACCGACTCCAACGTGTTTTACTGGTCGTACATTCATCCATCGAGCGGTTCAAACACGCTTTTTTCAGCAAACTGGAGACAAAGTCGGGGTTTTGCGGGCGTAGACTGAAGCGGGAATCACACAGTGCTTTAATCAGTGTCGTCTATGTAGGAATTAGTACAAAGTTTAGGCGGGAATCCAATTCCAGATCATCAGAACTTGTGGCAGAAAGCAAAACAAGGCATGCACATTGAATTGGGTGATGTCACCTCCGCCGCAACAAAATTCCGGAGCATCGGAATTTCTGGGAATCAGCGCTGTCTGCCACGGCGCTGCTGTCGGCTCGGACGCAACAGCTGCAGGACTGCCGCCAACGCGGGTGGTGGAAGGGCACACGACGCTAGTAACGGCCGCCCCACACCATGGCGGCAGGGCCCACCGGAACTTGTCCGTTCCGTCGCGGTGCGAGCAATCCCCGGCGTCCTGTTATAGCCAAGAGGCCGCCTCTCAGCATGGCGGCAGGTCTAATCGCCACCGTGCGTGGTGGCAGGCTACACGCGTCGCCCGCCACGCCAGCCGCCACGGCTGCGGTGGTCCTTTCTATCAAATGCTCTCAGAGGTGGTCTTTTTTGACAAATGCACTGGACAAGTGGTCCTTTTGAACAAATAAAATCCAAAGAAGGCGGTTACCGCAGTGCCTCGGGCTTGAGGGACGCCGTGTCCGAGGAGGAGTGCATGGCAAGGCAGCAGCCATGGTACGACCGGCGCAACGCCGCTTGCCTCTTCATGTTCGCCAGGTCCGGCACGAC
The DNA here is from genome assembly GCA_021605205.1 of Aegilops longissima. Taxonomy (NCBI): domain Eukaryota; kingdom Viridiplantae; phylum Streptophyta; class Magnoliopsida; order Poales; family Poaceae; genus Aegilops; species Aegilops longissima. The sequence continues at coordinate 19,419 of JAHIAM010004493.1, read as the reverse complement.
ACAGGAAGGAGTCCACAACAACCCGGTCTAGCTTCCGTCGGGTCCTCGACCGCTCCGTCACCACTACGGAGATGGCCACTCGCCGTCACCGCCTTGACGGCGGGCTCGCCAAGATCAGCGAGGAGCAGCCTCTTAGCGACTCCTCCATCAACCCCGGTTGCGGTAAGGCCGCCAATGGAGCTCCGCGGGCGCCGTCTTCTCTGGGTGCAGCGGCCCTCCACACCACGCAGGAGGAGGGACAACAACAACGATGGTGATGACAACATGAATGGTAACGGTCGTGTGGCAGGATAGGGCGGCCACACGTACAAGGTGGTCGTCCGGTGTAGGTTTTAGTTAGGTTTTACTTAAACAGTCAAAATATCGACAGCTTTATGTAAATTATGTCTGAGCTTTAATGAAATCCGTCGTGTTTGCATGAATTTCGTCCGGTATAGTCAAACCATACTTGAAATGTATGCGGGTAGTCTTGGATGGCTGGCTCCCGCATCCATGTCCGCGAACTGATCCCCGTGTCCGCGGACGGATGTGGGAGGAAATTTGTGGGTTAACGTTGGAGATGCCCTTAGGCCTCCTTCGGTTCATAGGATAGGATTATCATAGGAATAGAAATTTTGTAGGAAATGAGATGACATGTATCTCAAACTCTATGAGTAGAAATGGAAACTGAGATATCATTTGGTTCACATCATATGAATTCTTTCATTGAGTCTAGACTCATGTATATTTTTCCTTTGAAATGTGATGGATTTGAACCAATCCTATGTACAAATAGAACTCCATTCCTATGAACCAAAGAGCTCTAAAGAAAAAAAAATATTCCTCTAAGAATCCTATCCTATAGAATTCCTATGTAATTTCTTCAAACCAAAGAAGGCCTTATTTGGAATGGGGAATGGGGAAACACCTTGTGTGTGTGTGTGTGTGTGTGTGTGTGTGTGTGTGTGTGTGTGTGTGTGTGGTATAGGGAGTTTGAGTTAGACAAATCAAAATCTTGTGTCATATTTGACGCAAGGAAAGAATATACATTTTGCATTCTTATTTTCGTCTTCAAAACCAATTATTACACTTCTGCATAGTGAGCAAGAAAGGCGATGTATGGACCATAAACACTCCCTTCCAATTGTCTCACTCATTAGTGTCTCCAGATTCACTCTCGGCTTAACCTAACTCACATCCCACATGTAGTTGTGCCCAACTTAAAACTTCAATGACCTTCTTCGCCGGCATTGTGATTGCCAACCCTTTCTTGTTCTTATAAATGGGTCGATGACCTCAATGACCCATAATTCATTTATTCTTGCAAACTAGTCACTTTGTTTGCCGTTAAATCTTCTTCTTCTTCTTCTTCTTCTTCTTCTTCTTCTTCTTCTTCTTCTTCTTCTTGTTCTTTTCCATCCCACAAGTAGTATTGTAGGCAAGTTTGATAGTTGTATAAGTAACGAGACTGAAAGAACTATTATTGTGTACAACACAATTTTGCAAGAATAAATTATCTACAGTATAGGCAGATTTTAGTTCTCTTGAAACTTAGACATATTTTAGCATAAGTTAATAACAAGTAATACAACCTACACATGCATATCTAGAGTATGGGCAGCGGAAATTAAAGAACATGCAAGTATACATCTTAAATATTTTTTTGCAAGCGAAAGTATACTTGAAGATTTTTTCCGTGGTTCCAATAGATGGTGCTATCATACATCCACATTGATGGAGGTATACACGAGATTACTATTAAGTAGATGCATCCTAATTTATTTATTTTCATTCTTTTAGTTTTGGTGAAGCAGACACTACGACTTGGAAGGTCAGAAAACCATGTCGTTTTTGTCACTTATTTTCTCCTTTAGAGATTTACTCTAATACAAGCTTGTCCTTCACTTTTGTGTTTCAGAAACCAGCTTAGATAAAACATTCAGTAGTTCATTTCCAAGCCTGATAGTTGGTGCTCCGATTCTATCATTGGTTTTGGAGTTCATTCCTGCATATGTATTGTGTTATTATCAGCAACATGTTATGACTCATCACTTAATTCTTGCTAGATTACATAGCCCATTGAGTTTATATTATATCTTTTTACTTATTCTTTATGTAAAAACATGGTTGTTGCAAATGGTTCCTGAGCAACGTGTTGCGAGGAATCTTCTAGTATTTACTGAATTTTAAATCATTTTAATGGACAAATGGACAAGCACGGCAAAGCGTGCTATCAATGATCTAGTGGTTCATACGCCGGTAGGTGATCCATTTCTACTATGAAACATATGTGGCATATGGTCACCCGGTGCGTATGTGGCCCATACAGTCAGTATATGCCCATGATTATTATGACTCGTTAACGGCTGACAGGACATTCGTCCATTAGCAGACCGCGTAAATAAAACTGCAGTAACTAAGCAAATAAATAAACAAGCAATTTATGCTAGGATATTATAGCTATTACACAAAGTACATTTACTGAACATCAAAGTTCATCACTATTACAAATAAATGCAACAACAAAATAACGGATTGCGTGACTGGCATGACACGACCTTTGAGAGCATGTTTAGCACACAACCTTTGAGAGCACATTTAGTACACAAGCCGTATCGTGCCGACCCGCGTGCCCAGCGTCCAAGCCCAGGAATGACACTTTTAGCATGTCAGCCCATGTATTATTCAGCCTAATGGGCTGTAAAAAAAACTAAACGGGCCGCTCTGTCACGTCATCTGGGTCGGGTAATCCTATTTGGCACATAGGTCGCAAGATAGTGACCGCGAGCGTACTCGCTCGGCTTTCCACTGTGTATGTCTGGGCCGGCCCAACTATCTTGTACCCCAACCGTTTTTTCTTTTTCCTTCTGTTTTTTCTCCTTTTCTTTTTCATATTTTCCTTGATCTATTAATTTTCGTTTTTTATTTCATTTTATTTTTTCTTTCCAAACTCATGAACATTTTTCAAATCGGTGAACATTTTTTGAAATTCAAAATCTGTTCATTGAATGAAAAATTCATTCATCATATTAAAAAATGTTCATTGAACTAGAAAAAAGTTTTTGAATTCAAAATATATTCCTGAATACGAAAATGTTCATAGAAATTCGAAAAATGTTCATGAAAAATCAAATTGTGTTCATCAAAATATGTACAATGTTCATCAAAATTCAAAAAATGTTCATTTTTTAAACTGAGAACATTTTTTTGTGAATTCATGAACATTTTTTTGCACCATTGAACATTGTGGGGCTCCCGTGATTTTTTTTTTTTTTTTCAATTTTTTTGAGATTTCAAAAATAAAATAAAATCACGGGAGCCCCACCCCGCACCTGGGCTGACTCATGTTCGTGTGTGGGGAACCGGTCCTCCTGGGCCTAGTTGGCCAAGGTTTGCGTGGAGGTTTAGGAGACCGAAAGAGCGAGCCAGTATACCGTGCACCTAGCCACCTACCTCATTCGTTGACATCTGCCACAAGATTCCCCATCGGTATCTTCCCCAAGAAAAACCAACCCTTATTTTAACAAAAAGGAAAACCTAGCCTACGCCACCTGTGCAGCCCCGCCCCCTCCTCTCTCCCCTCTCTCCGTCGCCACCCCTGGAGGTGGAGGTCGATGTGGATGAAGATGGTGATCGAGGTGCTATGGCTGGTGGTGGTGGCGACGATCTTCGCAACAATGATTATGTTGCTTGATTTGTTTATTGGTTGGTGATGATTTGATCGTGTTTTATTTTGTTTGATTGCGCATTCGTATGGCCAAACTTGCTACCTCGTATGCGCATGATTCTGGGCGTGAACTAGTGCAGCATGACTATGTTTTATATAAATTTCGTGCATCCATATAAATTCTACTACATGTCAACATTTGCCAGCCGGACTGCAATTTTTTTTTACAGACGCCCTTATATCAAATTTGCGGAACAGGGTTTTAGCGAATTTGCTAGATTTTCTCTAAGGACTGCAAAAGATTATACTCGGTGTCCAACTCCTAACCGTGTCTAACTATAAGCGTACACGATGAATCCTACTCGGTGTCCAACTCCTAACCTACTCGCATTATTATTTGGAAAAGATTCATATAGTCGTCACGTCTACGCGTTGGCCAACGCACCGCCTCTCGCTCCTCGATCGGCGTCTCCTATCTCGCGCGCCCTCGCCGGCTAGCCTCGGCCGCCCTCCTCCCCTGTCGCCCGCCGCCCGCCGCCGCTTCCATGGCTCTACCTCCACACCTAGATAGGTTGCCACCCGGCTGCCTGCTGGACCGCCGCGTGCGGACGGACTTCGAGGACGAATATGAGTTCGATTTTATCGCCGACCAGCAACCATTCAGGATTCTCAGGTGTGTAGAAAGAAAGGCTTCGGGGTTCTCACCCGTGATGCAGCCCTATGCCGAGGAGGTAGTTCAGAGCCTACACATCGGTGTGCATCTCGCCAAGGATGAAGACAGCAGTTCGACAAATCTGTCTTGTCTGGTCCTCAAAGGCGGCAGCCCGCTGACCACGATCGAAGCCGTGGACGAGGGCGTCATCGTCCTCACGACGACATTCCTGCATGATTTCAGCCACATCATCTATGTCGTCTACGATGCTGTCCGGGGATCGCTTCACATGGCCCCAGCGCCGGAAGACGCCTCCTGGATATTCACCGGGCTCACAGTTCGCCTTCTCATTGCGCGCCCGTCCTGTGGGGATGACTACGCGCTGGTCCTATTGGGGAAGCTGGATCAACAGGGGGATGCCCTCTTGGTATGGCGGCCCGGCTCGTCAATCGTGCCATGGTCCGAGGTCAAGCTGGCTAGCTTTCCCTCGTGCATCACCGGCAAGAGCTCCCCATACTACCGAGCTGATGTCACCTTTTCGGCCAGCGGCATGGGCTGCTGGGCGGATCTTCTGCGAGGCGGCGTGTACTGCCACTGGGACACCCTCTTCAGCAATGGCGGTGACAACGAGCCCTTGCTCAAGTTTCACCTCTTTCCCCTGCCAAAAGAGTTGGCCAACGCAAAGTCGTTGGATCACAGCCGCAGCAACAGTCGGGTGGCGCAGCCGAAAGCCTACCGAACCGTCGGCGTCGTCAACCAAGCCGTGCTGTTTGTCTCCGTCGACGGCTTCCTCGAGCCTGTCAAGAACAAGGACCGCGCCGTGTCCGTCTGGTCGCTGCGCAAAGAAGAGATGGACTGGGAGCTGGTGTACAAGGTCCACGTCAAGGACCTTCCACGACTCGGTGGATTCGGCAACGATCTGCCCACTAGCTTAACTCCCATGTACCCTCTTGTCAGCCCCGCCGATGATGGCGTTGTCTACTTGGCGCTTGGCAAGCTCCGTGAGAACCGGAGCAACTGGATGTGCATCCCAAGAGGGGCACGATATATACTCGCGCTCAACATAGGGATGAACAGCATCCAGAGCACAATATCTCTTGAGGAATGCTTTGACGAGCCTTTCATCCCCAACTTCGTCGCTTCCAATTTCTGCCAGTACGCTCGTGTCGTCGATCTCGATTCTCACATCTTGATGATGGAGATGAGGAGGCAGCAGTCGTCGAAGGAACAAGATGGACGAGCTGATCTTCCAGCTCATTATTATTTTCACTCAAGACTAGCCCAGTCAGGTATTTCATAGGAGTATTTGTGAGTTGTTTAAATCTTGGTGGTGCTTCTCATTGCATCCTTTCAGCCATCTCTCATTGTCTCTGAATGTTAGATTCTGTGAGTTTTTTTTATTCTCAATGCTTAAGATGTTAATTTCTTTGCGCAGGCATTGTAGACACCGTTCCAGAGCACCATTCTGGAGTTACCATGGAGTGATATCCTGTCTCCGGTAAGTTTATTGTGGAGAGGAGGAGATACAGATTCAACCTCCAGTTCTGTATCTTCAGGCTCACAAAGGTCGCAATCCAATCTGAATCTTCACTTGGCGCGGGAGGAGAAAGATTTGATCTCTAGTTCTGTATTAAGTATTGTCGCCTATATCTAAGCACTATTTGTTCCATAAGTCTTCTCAGAAGTGTAACGAGATGATATTATCAATATGTTATTATCTATCAGTTTGCACATTCAAATTCTAGAATTATTTGTAATGGGCTCATCAATCATGCATGTGTATTTTTCCGAATTATTTGTTTGGTCATTTAGAACTTTTTTATCTCTAGTTCTCTATGTTCAGGGTCACAAAGATCGCAGTCCAATTTTAATCTTCACTTGGCACAAGAGGGGAAAAGATTTGATCTCTAGTTCTGTATTAAGTAATGTCTCCTATATCTTTTTTTAAAGGAGGAGACCCCCGGTCTCTACATCTGGGCTATGTATGCAGCCATTTTATTAATTATTCACGAAGACCTTACAAAGTAATACATAAGTAAGTCTGAAGCCACCGTTCTGGCAACATCTGTCACTACTCCTATCCACTTGATGAAGGGGTGTTGATAGTCCGAGCCTAATACCAAACAGACCTCGGAGCAAGCCTAACATCTAGAATCGGAGGCCCCAACCAAGCAACTGCCGGGTCTGGGGCACACACAGGTCCGGCGCACTCTCAGAGGCCGCTGCCGCCGTCTTCCACCGGTCCATCTTTAGAGCATTTGCCGACGCATCGACCTTGCGAGGCCTACCATCGACGTCACCACGATGCCAGATAGGTCCAACCTCCTGCGCAAGTCCATCTACCCGCATCGAACGCTAAGACTCCACTGCGCCACGCCGTCGAGATCTGTTGTCTTCGATGCGGAGGAGGAAACACCGCTCCACCTCTGGGAGCATCACCGGCCACCTGCCGCGATGTCGTGCAAGTCCAACCACATGATCTTTGGCACTCTTTGTTCCATATGATCTTCTCAGAAGTGTAGCGAGATGATATTATCAATATGTTATTATCTATCAGTTTGTAGATTCAAATAATCATATTTCGTCATTACAAGTGGACTCCATGCCACATCAGTCAGATATGGTGCCATGTCAGCACATTATACATCTACAAATGTGTTTCTGATTTGAGGTATACGGATGTGAAATGCATTATTTGAGGCAAGACCGATAAGTGGGCGTTTGAGAGGTTTGATTTTTCAAGTCCGGCTGTAGATGCTCTAACACACCTTTTGATACTCCCTATAGATATCATGAGCATGCCATGCTAATAACGTACAACCTCCATGCTCCATGAAAAAGAACATGCAGAATTTGAAAAAACCTATATTCAACATAGCTCATGTTCGGACATAACAGTTACTTTTCTTTAACGCAACAGTTACTTATTATAGCCAAAACACCAGTGCATTGATAGTTTGTCCATATCATAGCCAAAAAGCGACCATACTTGCTAGTCACCATGTGACACTCCACGAGGAAGCAGCGTTAGAGCATCTCCAATAGAAGATGCAAATTTAGAGATGTAAAAATTTACATCTCCAAAAAGTGCCTTTTGCATCTTTAAAAAAGGGCCAACTCCAACGGATGATGCAAAACGGAGATGTAAAAGTGCAAATCCAATAGGTGATGCAAAATGGAGATGTAAAAACTAGTATGCGGCAGCTGAATCGGGACGGCGGCGGTGCGACGCGATTCGGGCGGTGGCGGAGGAGCGGCGGAGGGGCGAAGGGAGTGGCGAATTGGTGCGGCGGTGGCGCGAATCGGGGCGACGGAGCAACATCGGTGGCGCGAATTGTGGCGGCGCAGCAGCGACGATCCGAGGTGGAGAGAGAGGAGGAGGAACGGCGTAGCGGCGGCGATGAAGGTGGAGGAGGGCCTCTTTGGCCAGAGGAGGAAGCCACGGCCGCCGCCGGCGGCCAATTACCTGCCGTAGCCGCGTTCGGCTTCGAAATTTTGGCCGGCCGAGGTTGGTTCGCCACCGGGTTGCGCCCCCCGCGCCATCTGCCGCTTCACGCCTCCACCGCGTGGCTTGGCGGCCCGTTGCTTCTTCGTAGGCAGCTCCGGAACGATGGTGACCGGTCGAGGTGGGGCAAATCTGGGGTGGAGGCCAAATAGGGGCCCGTGGTCGCGCCGACGGCGGCTGCAGCGAGATAGGTCAGGCCAACGATGGGCGGGCGGCGCGATGGGGTCATCGGCGGCGGCCATGGCGGCGGCGGGTGGACGGCCGGCCGTCGTGCTGAAGTGAAATGAAGGCAGTTGGGTAGTTGGCGTGCGACCGCTGTTTTTACATCTCATGTAGGTGAAGGTGCAAATTTGCACCGCGAGGTGTTATAGTTTACATCTCTGAGAGGCCGAGATGTATATTTTTTGCATCTATATCATCTGTTGGAGAGGGGGTTTTGGGTCTGGAGATGCAAAAGTTAGTTATTTTTCCATCTACATCATCTATTGGAGATGCTTTAGATGTGACTGAGTTGAAGCACTGGTCCTAATTTTCTCAATTACAAGGCAAGCCTAAATTACAATTATAGCATTCACTTAACAAATTCCATGTGGCCATCAATTCATCATTTGCTCGGTCACAGCTTCGCTCAGTATTCTTGATAACCAGAGCAACTCTAGATTTAGATGAAAGAAAAGGTGTGAGGCATCGCATGAATTCAATTATCCAATATAACCCAATTGGCATAACCAATATAGAGGAATGTTCTAGGAGTTTTATGGTTCAAATGTTAATTCTCGACTTCCTAAATATCATAAGCATGGAAGGCGAATGTACAACCTGTATGCTCCATTAAAAGATCATGCAGAATCTGAAAACCTATATAATCAATATAACTCCCATTATAGTCACATGGCAATTTCATGAATTTTGATCTACATAACATGACAGTTTTTTGTGAAAATGATTGGACTAATGACAAGTTTTACAGATTTTTGTGTTCTATAGGAGATGGCAAATTACATACATAACCATCGGTAATTTTTGAAGGAATCTATTTGTATTACTCTAAATGACATTTTTAGGGAAATTGTCCCGAGTTTTATTTCTTTTGGCAAACCCCCCATTTGTTTTTGTGTTTTTACATGCATGTATCCTTTGTTTTTTGTCGTAATTTAATGTCACATACATGTCTTAAATTATAGCATGGCAAATTTAATATTTGTAGATACCTTTGTCATATTCATTGAATATACCACGGTAAAATTTTAAATTAGTGGGTGGCAGTTTCATAGGCTATAGCTTGGCAAAATGTTTTTAATTTCGAACGTGTCAACTGTATTTTTATGTTTCTCTGTTTGTATCAGAAAATAAGTTTTTGTTTTACTTTTAAAACATGAGCTAGTTAGGCTATCTTTTTTTTCCCGCGCTTTAGGTGGGTTATCTGGGATCCTCAAGAAGAAATAGTGCAAACAATTGAGAAGGGACGAACGTCAGATGGATCGTTCCTCCCCATCCGACGCCTGTTCCCTTTTCTTGGGGTCCAAAAAAGAACTACTCCCTCCGTTCCTAAATATAAGTCGTTTTAGCAAGCTAAAGCAGCTTGTTAAAATCACCTATATTTTGGAACACAGGAAGTAGTCATCAAAAGTTACAAGACATCTTAGAAGATGTCAAAAAAATGTAAAAAAGCAAGACGACAACAACTGATCATCCCATAAAAAGAGGATCTTGTATGCAGGCGGAAATGAGGCGGCGCGGCTTCCCTTTGCGTGTCGCCGGCACTGCCACTGGTTCCCTCTCTCCGCAGGCCGCTCCATCGGCTAGCGGGAGGGGGGACTTCAGATTTGTGCGTGGTGGGTTTGTAGTAGGGTTAGGGTTGTGGAGACGCTGCCGAGGCCGTTGCGGTGACGTCTCGTCTGAATAAGTTTTCTCGGGCTTCATTCACGGTCAGATGGAGCTCTTGCCTTTGTCTAGGAACCAGCGGGGTGGGGGATCCTAAGATCTTGTCAAGGTCATGGCTATGGTGTCTGAAGGTCAACCGACACTGCCGGTTGGGTCCTTGGATGGGAGGTGGTTGTGTGGAGACGCAGATTCTTCTTCCTCCTCGTCGGTATGATTTTCTGCAGCTGCTCTTCTTCATTCTTTGTGCTACTACTGGAGGGTGCACTACTAGGAAAAACCTTATACACAAAATCTTAGCAGCAACGCGGTTTAAAAACAAACGCTACTGCTACTTAGCAGTAGCGAGCTTGACGAAAGCTCGCTACTAATAACGCGGTAGCAGTAGTGCCCTAGATGAAACAAGCGCTACTACTATAATTGCCACGGCGTTGCCTCCAGGCTAGATATAGTAGTAGCGCCCTTCCCTGGACGCGCTGCTGCTAAAGTACTTAGTAGCAGCGTTTTTCTTCAAAACTCGCTACTGCTAAGTATTGCACCTAATTAAGTTTAGACTTATGAGTAGCATTTTTACGTAAAATGCGCTATTACTACATTAGCTATAGCTCGTTTACTAAAGTGCGCTACTGCTAGTTCGACTTAACCACCCGCGGGCTCAAAATTTTGCTAAGTCCTCCATTCCCCCCTGTTCCCCTACTTCTCTGTCGCCGCCGCCCGAGCCTGCCCTCACCGCCGCCGCCCGAGGCCGCATTCAATCTCACCGCCGCAGTCCGCTGCTGCTCTCGCCCTCACCGTCGCCGCCCTTGACCTCACTGCCTCCGCCCTCGACCTCACCGCCGCCGCCCGAGCCCGCCCAGCACCACCGCCACCCGATCCCGAGCCGGCCCTCGCCGCCCCTACCTCTCCGTCGCCGAGCACCTCCCCGCCACCGTCTCTCCCCTCTCTGTAAGCCCCCACCCCTCCCCCCCCCTGCTTAGTTAGTACTAGATGCTTTTTAGTAGTAGTAGATGTTAATTTAGGGCTCATAGATAATGATTTTTAGTAGTAGTAGATGTTAATTAGTAGTAGTGATGGTACTAGTTAACTAGGGCAGTATGGTTAATAGTAGATGTTTTTTATTATTGTATAATGTAGTTTATTTTTACTGTTTTTAGTAAGTGTTTAAAATAATTAGTAAGTAAATTAATAAACTAGTTGAACTAGTTTAGTTTTAGTTGAACTAGTTTAGTAAGTAAATTAATAAACTAGTTGAACTAGTTGAATTAATAGAACTAATGTATTTTTAGTAAGATAATTAATATAACTAGTTGAACTACTTTATTTTTAGAAAGAACTAGTTTTTTTTTTATTTATAGTATGTTTATATTTAGTAAGAACTAGTTGAATTAATAGAACTAGTTGAACATGTCAATTTGTTGTTATTTTTTTAGTTTAAGCAATTATTCGGGATGTATTAGTGATAACTTATAGGGTTTTTGCTTTTGCAGAAATCAAGGAGCCCCTCCATCATGCCCGCCGTCGTCCCCGTCACCGCCCCCCTCCGATCTCGAGGTGAGACCAGCCAAATCTCCATGTATATCTTGTGTTGCTCAAATAGGATATGTGGTTGCCCAAGTGGCCGGTCATGTTCAGGTTACACCTCCGAGTGGCCTGTGTTTTGCCGGAGTGTTGATTAATTTCCGTTCCAGCAAATTACAGGCGCTCGATATGTCCTTTTTTAGCAAAGGTCATGCCGGATTTTTCCTTGAATTCTGGCATGACTTGTGCTAGAATATGTAGGAAATATTGAGTGGCCTGGATTTTCTCGAAAAATAATGATCTAATTTAGGTTTTTTAATACATATATTTAATTGTACAAGTTTAATCTTTGAATTATGAACGTAGGAAATGTCGTACTCGGACGACGGCAGTCTCTTGGGGAGTGCAGCTGGTGCCACGACGATCGAGGTCTATGCGACAGGTTCCTTCAGCTGAACGAAGATCGGCGCTTCAGCATTAAGCTCGAGGAGACCTTCGATGTTGAAACGGTACGCAACAACGACAAGTGTTTTTTTCGTAATTAAGCATGACTTCAACTATTTCAACGTCTAATTTTCATCTTTTACAATTCGACTAGCTTATCCCATGCCATGCAAGACGCTATGTCTTGGAGAGGATGGGTTTAGAAGACCATGAAAATTTTGAAACAAAGAAAATACACCTAAGGATCCACCATGATATGGATTTTGAAGTAAATCTGTACAATTCTCAGAGCGTAACCCATTTTGGTTGCCAAAATTGGGAAGCACTTTGCAAAATGTATGTTTTTTATGAGGGTATGATTGTCACCATGGATCTTGGTGATCCTGACATCGAGCAAGACAATATGGACATTTGGGTCCTTGTTGATACGCTTCCGATTCTACCGCAATGTGAGTTTCTCAAACATAGTTATTAACAAATTTATATTGTTTATTTCAAAATAGTTGACAACTTATTTCCATTGACAGCTTATTTTGATTCTTCAAAGAATGTGTGGAAGATGGTAGAAAAAACCCACTACACTGATGGCTTCGAATTAACTTATAAGGAGAAAAGTCATCTGATCGCATTTTGTACTTATCTTGAGAATTACAATACCTATTATCGAACTCCTCCAAATTATGGTGAATACGTGCCACTAGTGCACGTGTTGAACCACGGTAACTTCTATGGAGATACCCTGGTAAGATTTTTTACTATTATGACATCCGTGCATCTTTTCATACTTCTAAAACTAGTACATCATTGCTAACTACGAAGTTGTTACTATGTTTTTCAACAGAAAATCCCGATGGATTGTGAGCCTCATCTGATGTATCAGAATGGTCGCCTTGCAGTTCTAAACATACAACCAGGTCAATCTAGGGAGCTCACCTGTGCATATCGAATATCTAAAACCGGTGAACACATGCTAATCAAAGAATGAAAAAAATGTTTGGACATTCGCAAGGAGGTTCTTGAAAGTAACATTAAGCGAAAATCAAGAATTGGAGACAGGATAATCTCCATTCTCCATAATGGAGAGTCTGGGGCTATCTTGTTTTTTGCTATTTTACCTTAGAGAATATAGTAGGTCCTAAGAGAATGTAGTAGGTACTATGAGGTACAATATGTTTATTATGTGGTACAATGTGTTAGAGTTGATGCTGAGGAGTATTTGTGATTACGACTAGTGACCAATTTGCTATGTGATGTCTCATTGATGAAAACGATGATCTTGAGGAGGTGTTATATGACAATGATGTATTATGATGATAAGTTGTTAATGATATAATGATGATGATGATATTTATTGTATCATTGGGTGAAAGAACCACGGATTAGTTTTAAGTGGATTGACATCTCTAAATCCCTGTTGTATGAAAACTTGTGTAAAGGTGTATGAATACAACATGAAATAAAAAAAATACAAAATAATAGTAGTAGCGCGGGTAGGGAGAAGCACTACTACTAATTACCAGTAGCGCTCCTCTGGGAAAGTGCTACTACTATGTCGATTTAGCAGTAGCGTGGGTTGAGGCACGCTACTGCTAACCTTTAGCTGTAGCGCCGTACCAGTAGCGCTCCAGCACGCGCTACTGATAGGCCTAAAACCCTCGCTGCTGCTAGGCTTTTCCCTAGTAGTGGTGCTTTGCTTGGGCGGTTGGCCTGGTTGCGGTGCCGGAACTGGATCCTAGTTCTCTTCCATCTGGAAGGGGCACACACTACTAGGGAAAATCTTATACACAGAACTTTAGTAGTAGCGCGTGTTAAAAAACCACTCTAGTGCTAACTAGCAGTAGCGCGTTGGCATAAACCGCGCTACAGATACAATTGTAGCAGTAGCGCGCCTGAAGATAAAAGCGCTATTACTAAAATTTCCACTGCTTAGCCGATAGGCTACACATAGTAGTAGCGATCTACGGCGAACAGCGCTACCGCTACATGCTTTGTAGCAACACGTTTACACAGAAAGGCACTACTAATAAAGGAAATAAAATTAAATGGAAAGCAAATAGAAAAGTAAATGAAAATGAAAGAAATAGAAAAGGAGAAAGGGAAAAAATGTAAAGAAAAATAAATGAAAAAAGGGGAAAAGAGAAAGGAATAGCAGTAGCACATATCCAGGAACGCGCCATAGCTAACTTAGCAGTAGCGCACTTCCTGGAAAGCGCTACTACTACTTTTGACTTAACCACGCGGTTCGTTCTTCCCCACGACCACTTCCCCCAAATCCCAACTCCTCCGCTTGTCGCCGCCGTCGTCGCCCGTCGGCCGCCGCACGCTCTCCCGTCGCTCTCCGCACACCCTCGACGCCGCCCCCGACCCCGACCTTGACGCCGCCCTCCGCCGCGCGTCCGAGCCCTGACCCCGACCTCGATGCCGCCTGCCCCTCCCTCTCCCCTACCTTTGCCTTGTTGGGGAATGTTGCAGAAAATAAAAAATTTCCTACGGTTTCACCAAGATCTATCTATGAGTTCATCTAGCAACAAGTGATAGGAGTGCATCTACATACCTTTGTAGATAGCGAGCGGAAGCGTTCAAGAGAACGGGGTTGAGGGAGTCGTACTCGTCGTGATCCAAATCACCGATGACCGAGTGCCGAACGGACGGCACCTCTGCGTTCAACACACGTACGGTTGGGGAAGACGTCTCCTCCTTCTTGATCCAGCAAGGGGGAAGGATAGGTTGATGGAGATCCAGCAGCACGACGGCGTGGTGGTGGATGCAGCAGGGATCTTGGCAGGGCTTTGCCAAGCTCTACGGAGGAGGAGGAGGTGTTGGAGTGGGAGAGGGAGGCGCCAGGGCATGGGTGCGGCTGCCCTCCCTCCCCCGTCTTTATATAGGCCCCCAAGGGCGGGGCGCCGCCCCGAGATGGGATCTCCCAAGGGGGGCGGCGGCCAAGGGGGTGGAGTGCCCCCCAAGGCAAGTGGATGCGCCCCCTCCCCTAGGGTTCCCAACCCTAGGCACAGGGGGGCCCAAGGGGGGGCGCACCATCCCACCAGGGGCTGGTTCCCCTCCCACTTCAGCCCATGGGGCCCTCCGGGATAGGTGGCCCCACCCGGTGGACCCCCGGAATCCTTCCGGTGGTCTCGGTACAATACCGGTGACCCCCGAAACTTTCTCGATGGCCGAAACTCGACTTCCCATATATAATTCTTCACCTCCGGACCATTCTGAAACTCCTCGTGACATCCGGGATCTCATATGGGACTCCGAACAACTTTCGGGTTACTGCATACTCATATCTCTACAACCCTAGCGTCACCGAACCTTAAGTGTGTAGACCCTACGGGTTCGGGAGACACGTAGACATGACCGAGACGACTCTCCGGTCAATAACCAACAGCGGGATCTGGATACCCATGTTGGCTCCCACATTCTCCTCGATGATCTCATCGGATGAACCACGATGTCGAGGATTCAAGCAACCCCGTATACAATTCCCTTTGTCAATCGGTACGTTACTTGCCCGAGATTCGATCGTCGGTATTCCAATACCTCGTTCAATCTCGTTACCGGCAAGTCACTTTACTCGTACCGTAATGCATGATCCCATGACCAAACACTTGGTCACTTTGTGCTCATTATGATGATGCATTACCGAGTGGGCCCAGAGATACCTCTCCGTCATACAGAGTGACAAATCCTAGTATTGATCCGTGTCAACCCAACAGACACTTTCGGAGATACCCGTAGTATACCTTTATAGTCACCCAGTTACGTTGTGACGTTTGGTAGACCCAAAGCACTCCTACGATATCCGGGAGTTACACGATCTCATGGTCTATGGAAAGATACTTGACATTGGAAAAGGTCTAGCAAACGAACTACACGATCTTGTGCTATGCTTAGGATTGAGTCTTGTCCATCACATCATTCTCCTAATGATGTGATCTTGTTATCAATGACATCCAATGTCCATAGTCAGGAAACCATGACTATCTGTTGATCAACGAGCTAGTCAACTAGAGGCTCACTAGGGACATGTTGTGGTCTAAGTATTCACACATGTATTACGATTTCCGGATAATACAATTATAGCATGAATAAAAGACAATTATCATGAACAAGGAAATATAATAATAATCCTTTATTATTGCCTCTAGGGCATATATCCAACAGTCTCCCACTTGCACTAGAGTCAATAATCTAGTTACATTGTGATGAATCGAACACCCATAGAGTTCTGGTGTTGATCATGTTTTGCTCACGGAAGAGGTTTAGTCAACGGATCTGCGACATTCAGATCCGTATGCACTTTGCAAATTTCTATGTCTCCATCTTGAACATTTTCACGAATGGAGTTGAAGCGACGCTTGATGTGCCTGGTCTTCTTGTGAAACCTGGGCTCCTTGGCAAGTGCAATAGCTCCAGTGTTGTCACAGAAGAGTTTGATCAGCCCCGACGCATTGGGTATGACTCCTAGGTCGTTGATGAACTCCTTCACCCAAATTGCTTCAGGCGCTGCCTCCGAGGCTTCCATGTACTCCGCTTCATATGTAGATCCCGCCACGACGCTCTGCTTGCAGCTACACCAGCTTACTGCTCCACCATTGAACATATACACGTATCCGGTTTGTGACTTAGAGTCATCCAGATCTGTGTCGGGCTAGCGCCGACGTAACCCTTCTGACGAGCTCTTCGTCACCTCCATAAACGAGAAACATGTCCTTAGTCCTTTTCAGGTACTTCAGGATATTCTTGACCGCTGTCCAGTGTTCCTTGCCAGGATTACTTTGGTACCTTCCTACCAAACTTACGGCAAGGTTTACATCAGGTCTGGTACACAACATGGCATACATAATAGATCCTATGGCTGAGGCATAGGGGATGACACTCATCTCTTCTTTATCTTCTGCCTTGGTCGGGCATTGAGCCGAGCTCAATCTCACACCTTGCAATACAGGCAAGAACCCTTTCTTGGACTGATCCATATTGAACTTCTTCAATATCTTATCAAGGTATGTGCTTTGTGAAAGACCTATGAGGCGTCTCGATCTATCCCTATAGATCTTGATGCCTAATATATAAGCAGCTTCTCCAAGGTCCTTCATTGAAAAACACTTATTCAAGTAGGCCTTAATGCTGTCCAAAAGTTCTATATCATTTTCCATCAAAAGTATGTCATCTACATATAATATGAGAAATGCTACAGAGCTCCCACACACTTTCTTGTAAACGCAGGCTTCTCCATAAGTCTGCATAAACCCAAATGCTTTGATCATCTCATCAAAGTGAATGTTCCAACTCCGACATGCTTGCACCAGCCCATAAATGGATCGCTGGAGCTTGCACACCTTGTTAGCATTCTTAGGGTAGACAAAACCTTCCGGCTGCATCATATACAGTTCTTCCTTAAGATAGCCGTTATGGAATGCCGTTTTGACGTCCATCTGCCATATCTCATAATCATAGTATGCGGCAATTGCTAACATGGTTCGGACGGACTTCAGCTTCGCTATGGGAGAGAAAGTCTCATCGTAGTCAACCCCTTGAACTTGCCGATAACCCTTAGCGACAAGTCGAGCTTTATAGATGGTAACATTACCAGCCGTGTCCGTCTTCTTCTTAAAGATCCATTTGTTTTCTATCGCTCACCGATCATCGGGCAAGTCTGTCAAAGTCCATACTTTGTTTTCATACATGGATCCTATCTCGGATTGCATGGCTTCAAGCCATTTGTTGGAACCTGGGCCCGCCATCGCTTCTTCATAGTTCGAAGGTTCACCGTTGTCCAACAACATGATTTCCAGGACAGGGTTGCCATACCACTCTGGTGTGGAACGTGTCCTTGTGGACCTACGAAGTTCAGTAGCAACTTGATCCGAAGTACCTTGATCATCATCATTAATGTCCTCTTCAGTCAGTGTAGGCACCACAGGAACACTTTCCTGAGCTGCACTACTTTCCAGTTCAAGAGGTAGTACTTCATCGAGTTCTACTTTCCTCCCACTTACTCCTTTCGAGAGAAACTCTTTTTCTAGAAAGGATCCGTTCTTGGCAACAAAAATCTTGCCTTCGGATCTAAGGTAGAAGGTATACCCAATGGTTTCCTTAGGGTATCCTATGAAGACACATTTTTCCGACTTGGGTTCGAGCTTTTCAGGTTGAAGTTTCTTGACATAAGCATCGCATCCCCAAACTTTTAGAAACGACAGCTTAGGTTTCTTCCCAAACCATAATTCATACGCTGTCGTCTCAACGGATTTAGACGATGCCCTATTTTAAAGTGAATGTAGCTGTCTCTAGAGCGTATCTCCAAAATGATAGCGGTAAATCAGTAAGAGACATCATAGATCGCACCATATCCAATAGAGTGCGATTACGATGTTCGGACACACCGTTACGCTGAGGTGTTCCAGGCGGCGTGAGTTGTGAAACGATTCCACATTTCCTTAAGTGTGTACCAAATTCGTGACTTAAATATTCTCCTCCATGATCTGATCGTAAGAACTTTATTTTTCGGTCACGTTGATTCTCTACCTCATTCTGAAATTCCTTGAACTTTTCAAAGGTCTCAGACTTCTGTTTCATCAAGTAGACATACCCATATCTACTTAAGTCATCAGTGAGAGTGAGAACATAACGATATCCTCCGCGAGCATCAACGCTCATTGGACCGCACACATCAGTATGTATGATTTCCAATTAGTTGGTTGCTCGCGCCATTGTTCCGGAGAACAAAGTCTTGGTAATTTTGCCCATAAGGCATGGTTGGCATGTGTCAAATGATTCATAATCGAGAGACTCTAAAAGTCCATCAGCATGGAGCTTCTTCATGCGCTTGACACCAATGTGACCAAGGCGGCAATGCCACAAGTATGTGGGACTATCGTTATCAAGTTTACATCTTTTGGTATTCACACTATGAATATGTGTAACATCACGTTCGAGATTCATTAAGAATAAACCATTGACCATCGGAGCATGACCATAAAACATATCTCTCATATAAATAGAACAACCATTATTCTCGGATTTAAATGAGTAGCCATCTCGTATTAAACGAGATCCTGATACAATGTTCATGCTCAAACTTGGCACTAAATAACAATTATTGAGGTTTAAAACTAATCCCGTAGGTAAATGTAGAGGTAGCGTGCCGACGGCGATCACATCGACCTTGGAACCATTCCCGACGTGCATCGTCACCTCGTCCTTCGCGAGTCTCCGCTTATTCCGCAGCTCCTGCTTTGAGTTACAAATATGAGCAACGGCACCGGTATCAAATACCCAGGAGCTACTACGAGCACTGGTAAGGTACACATCAATTACATGTATATCACATATACCTTTAGTGTTGCCGGCCTTCTTGTCCGCTAAGTATTTGGGGCAGTTCGCTTCCAGTGACCCTTCCCTTTGCAATAAAAGCACTCAGTCTCAGGCTTGGATCCATTCTTTGACTTCTTCCTGGCAACATGCTTACCGGGCGCGGCAACATCCTTGCCATCCTTCTTGAAGTTCTTCTTACCCTTGCCTTTCTTGAACTTAGTGGTTTTATTGATCATCAACACTTGATGTTCCTTCTTGATTTCTACCTCTGCTGATTTCAGCATTGAAAATACTTCAGGAATAGTTTTCACCATCCCCTGCATATTGTAGTTCATCACAAAGCTCTTGTAGCTCGGTGGGAGCGACTGAAGGATTCTGTCAATGACCGCCTCGTCCGGAGGTTAATGTCCAGCTGGGACAGGCGGTTGTGCAACCTGACATTTTGAGTATGTGCTCATT
>JAHIAM010004492.1:0-33779 GCA_021605205.1 Aegilops longissima | reverse complement strand
ATTTCTTCATGCATGTAACTCGTGGGTTGATTTTCTTCAAAGGTCTATTTGGACAAATTGCAGGTGGGAGTGAGGAACTTGTTGAAGCGGGTGAAGAGAGGAGTATTGGGATGCCGATTTTCCCAAAAGTCATCATTGATCACCGGAGTGGTACATCCAATATCCACATCTTCATTTTCAATTTCTCAAGATCAGCTTGAGGAATTTCATGGTCCTGATGAGGGAATGACTGGGGTTGAAGGGATTGCTTCCACTTCAATTTCTTCATCAAGTTGCTCGACGAAGGTGAGATTGATGTTCTTCATCAGATCCAGCTTGGCACCTCATATTCTTCTCCAAAAGGAACTACTTCCTTGATGGTATGGAGGAAATTGAATAGCATCAATCGGGTTCTCAACAGAGCTGGTCATTGGCTTCATTTTCTTCGCAATAAGAATCTGATGCGTACTGATGCTTTCTTTTCTTCACAAAGAGCTCGCTCAAGAGTTTTGGTTTTCTTCACATCGGGCAGATGGAAGAATTGGAGTTGGAGTTGGCGCAGGAGGAGCCGAGGAATTTGGTGCAGCTTCTTCAGAGCAACCGATGCGCTTCTCTGCCTTGAGCACTTTCTTCAGCGCACCACTAGTGGGTGCCCCGCGCTTCTTCAACCGCTGGAATTTCTTCATCAGCCCCGAATCAGCATTTTCTTCAAGAGGGTTGAACTGATGCTTCAGCCTCGAGGATTTTCACGCTGCACAGGTGCAGCAACACTTGTGATTTTCTTCGCCGATCGATTTAATCTGGTCTTGACTACTTGCCAATCAGCATAGTATGTGTCAAGTTCTTGCTGAGGTTCTGAATTGGATTTGAAGGAGTTCCTCAGGTGTCATCTTGACAACATTTTTCTTCAGGAACCTCTCCTTCCTGTATTGAGCCTTCTTGATTTCCCTCGCCTTCTCAAACTTCCATTTTTCTTCAGCGATGAAGTGAGTCAACGCATGACTTTGACCAGGTGTCAAAGGAAGATCAGGCAGAGGGGTATTGGGATCATTGTGCCAGAGGTCAATGAAGTCGAGGACTTTCTTCGGATCCAGTAGCAGTGGCACAGATGTACCTTTGGCTCTAGCGGCCCTAACTTGGCGGTCTCTCGATGATTTCTTCAAGTTCTTCATCGATGCCTCATCATCGATGGCACGTGGACTACAAGCTGTTTCTTCCTTGGCTAGGCCGAGGACCACGCCCACTGTTGCTTTTGTCTTCAGCAGAGTCGGGCCGATGAAGAATTGAGGGCAGCCGAGGAACTTGCAGAGATGCTCGAGGTAATTGAGAAACCAGCAGTCCTTTGACATGTAGCTAGGTGCATGAACCAAGGTTTGGACGAGCAGTTGAGGACTTTGATGGAACAAGAGCGTGTGAGGAATTTGCTTCGAGGAATTTGCCTCGAGGGAGCTGCCGATGAACTTGGCCGTGAGGGCGCAGATGATGAAGCACTTGGCTTATTAGCGACTTCTTTTGCATTGATTTCTCGGCTTGACCGAGACCTCAAGGCAGCAGCAGCAGCGTAATCCTCATTGAATTTCTTCACCGCCTTTGCTTGCTTAGCCAACTTTGCTTGGCGCTTAGCCCACTCATCGAAAGTCCTCACCGCTGCTGACGCTAGTGGGATCAGCTATTTGGCCTGGTGCCAAAGGAGCTCTTGGGCATGGAGGATTTAACGCTAATTTCTTCATGTACTTAGGTGTTACATATCGGTATTCCTTCCATTCCCGTGCCCATCTCCATTCAATCTTCTGATACGCACCTTGCGCTGATTTTCGCTTCTCATCCGTGTACAAGAGTCGCATATATTTCCTCGTGGATTTCAAATGCTGTCATGACCTCGTGTTTCTTTCCTCCCTTCAAGGCTTCTTACCATCTGCCATTTTCTTCGTGAGGAAATTGAACAATTGAGTTCTCTCAAGAAGTGTGCAGTTTTTCTTCGAGGAACGCTGCAAATGAGTTAAGTTGATGAGAACCTAGGATTCAGCAGCAGACATTTGTACCGTGAATGAGTATAGGTGCGAGGAATTTGAAGAGGTCATATGCTTCTCGAGGGTTTTTCAAAAAGAACAAGTTTGAGGATTTTGACCAGATGAGCCTTTGAAGAATTTCAATAAGCGCTTTTTGTCTTAGGTTCCAGAGTTGTATAGATCAAGATCCACACAATTGAGGAATCTTGAAGAAAATCATTGCTTAGAGAAATGAGTCAAGAGATTTGAGGTGTTCATATGTATGAAGATTTGGAGAATAAACACCTTTGAAGAATTTGAAGAAAATTTGAGAATCAAATCGAGTAATAAAAGTAACTTTTAATTTACTCAAGTGAAGAACACGACTAACTGAGATGAACAGTTTAGAAGTTCGTCTGCTCAGATCTTCTCCGCCTCTAACTTGGCAGAGGAAATCAGCTACGGCGACGGCGGAGTGAAGATATTCCACGGTCGGCGCGAGTACGCCGGGCGAAGAGGTCAAGGCAGGAAGCTTTTCCTCACCGGCGATTTATAGAGTAGCGGCAGCGCTTAGGGTTTTGAGGAGCTCGAGCGGAGAGAGGTCGAGCGGAGTAAAAGAGTGAGGAAGGGAGAGGGTATTTATAGCCACGGTGAAAACGGATCGTCCAAGATTTAGGACTAACGTGCCTCGACCGCTTCCTTCACGACATGTGTCACCCACGCATCGTAGTGGAGATCGTAAAGCATCGTGGGTGAATATAATAATGCATCGTGGATGCGGAACGGTTTGAGCGGTAAAAGCGAAGGTTTGAATAAGATTTGTTTTAAAGTTCCGTAATTTCTTCACCTGTTAAGGACACAAAGGAAGAATTTGAACGAAGTTTCAAAGTAGAACGCATATGAAGAATTTGTGAATGGATTGGGTTGAGTATAGCATAGAGGGAAAGGGTCCGATCACATTCACTTAGCGTAAAAAGCGACTTGAAGAAATAGCCATAAGTGAATGCTGTAGAGGACATAAATCCATATATATATATATAGCCAATGAAGAAAGACGACGAAACAAAGAAGATTTTGCAAAGTTGAAGAATTTGAAAACTGAAGAATTTGAAAACTGAAGAATTTCAAAATCAAGAATTTCAAAACTGAGGAAAAACTCAAATTGAAGATTTTCAACTTTGGTGGTGGCGTGACCCACCAGATAAGAATGATGATTTCAGACACCGCTGCATAATTGTCGAGGGTTCTCGAGAATCAAATTCTTCATTAATTTCTTCACATTTAGAGTGTTATTCTTCATTGATTGAAGAAAACGCTTCTTCATGTGTTGCACATCTAAGTCATCAATTTTGCATAAGTGTTAGGATGTGTGTCCTTTTCAAAGAACGCTCAAGATTCTAAGATATTTAGCTCACACCGCAACTTGCTAAATCTCTTCTCATCCAAGGGCTTAGTGAAGATATCAGCTAGTGTTCTTCAGCCTTCACATGCTCGATGGAGATGTCGCCTTCAACACATGATCACGAAGAAAATGATGACGAATTTGAATGTGCTTTGTCTTCGAAAGTGCTGAACTGGTTGTGAGCAATCTTGATGGCACTCTCATTGTCACAAGAGAGAGGCACATTCTTCACGTTGATGCCGTAGTCCTTGAGGGTTTGCTTCATCCATAGTAATTGAGCACAACACGAGCCAGAGCAGAATGTATTCAGCTTCCGCAGGGACAAGTGATACGCAGTTCGCTTTCTTCGAGGACCAATGCACCAAAGATCGTCCGAGGAAATGACAAGTACCAGATGTTGACTTATGCGGTCCACACGATCACCAAAGATAGTCGAGTCGTAATATCCAATGAGATCAAAAGTAGAGCCCTTGGGGTACCATAATCCTAGTGTTGGTGTGTGAGCTAGATATCAAGAATATGCTTCACAGCCTTATGGTGTGATTCCTTCGTGTAGCTTGAAATCGGGCACACATGCAAACACTAAGCATTATATCTGGCCTAGATGCACATAAGTACAATAAAGAACCAATCATGGAGCGTATACCTTGTGATCAAGTCAATACCATTTTCATCAAGGCATAGATGGCCATTTGTGGGCATAGGAATTTTGACACCTTTGCAATCTTGCATGCCAATTTCTTCAGACATCTTTGAGGTATTTCTCCGAGATATGAATATGCCATTGTGTTGTTGATTTAATTTGAAGACCTAAGAAGAATTTCAACTCTCCCATCATAGACATTTGATATTCTTCACTCATCATATAGGCAAATTCATCACTATAACGCTGGTCAAGACAGCCAAAGATAATATCATCAACATATATTTGGCACACAAACAGTTCACCATCATAAGATTTAGTAAAGAGAGTAGGGTCGAGTGAACTGGTGTGAAGCCATTCTTCACGAAGAATTCCTTCAATGTATCATACCACGCCCGAGGGGCTTGCTTGAGGCCATAGAGGGCCTTATTTAGTCTCAAGACTTTGTCGATTCTTGGATCTTCAAAACCGGGGTTGAGCAACATATACTTCTTCCTCAAGCTTACCATTGAGGAATGCACTTTTCACATCCATTTGATATAAAGTGATATTGTGATGGTTAGCATAGGCGTAGTAATATGCTAATAGACTCAAGTCTAGCAACAGTGCAAAAGTTTCATCAAATCAATTCTTCAACTCCTGTGTAGCCTTGAGCTACTAGTCGTGTCTTTATTCCTCACCACAAGACCATTTTCATCTTGCTTGTTGCGGTAGATCCACTTTGTGCCAATGATATTATGCTTGCAGGATCTGGACGCTTGACCAGCTTCCTGACGTTGTTGAGCTCGAATCGATGTAATTCTTCTTGCATGGCCTGAATCCACTCCGCTCTAGAAATGCTTCATCTACCTTAGTGGGCTCGTGATAGAGACAAAAGCATAGTGCCCACAAAAGTTAGATAAATGTGAAGCTTTTGAGCGAGTGAGAGGACTCGCGCTCAATGTCATCGATGATCTTGTCAACTTGCACTTCTTTTGCAACGCGAGGATGAGCTGGTTGTCTTCGAGGAATTTGATCATTTTCTCAAAGACCATTTTCTTCAAAGATTATCTTCAGTGCATCACTCGACGCTCTTCACAGACAGAAATGAATTCTTCAGCAGTTTCTTCAAGAGGAATGACATCCTCGCTTCCTTGAACCTGATAGAATCCTCAGTGCTGGTTCGTCAAACATGTAAGGTAGGTGCTCTTTTGCAGCCATTAGTTTCATCGAACGCACATCTACAAAGGTCAACAATCTTGTGAAGTGCGATGTTGAAGACTCAGAGGTGTGCGAGTCCTTTCCGTAACCAAGCATAAACCTTCATGTGCTTTGCAAATTTAGAGGTGGTGAGGATCTCTAATCCAGCATTTAGCAATCAAGACTTTGAAATAACTTACATTGGGTTTCTTGTCGTGAGGAGTTCATAGGCAGTCTTTTGAAGAATTTGTGAAGATATACTGTTGATGATGTGGCACGCAGGTCAATTGCTTCAATCCGTAAACGACTAGGCGCTTTGTATTCATCAAGCATAGTGCAGCCATCTCAACAAGAGTTCTGTTCTTGCGCCCACGACGCCATTTTGCCGAGGAGTATAGGGAGCAGATAACTCATGAGTAATACCAAGTTCATCAAGATAATCATCAAGACCGAATTTTGAACTCAGTTCCATTGTCACTCCCGATGTGCTTGATCTTCACACCAAAGTTGGTTGAAGCCTCGAGGAAAATCGCTTGAAGATTTCCTGCACTTGATTTTTGTAAGTAACAATGTGTACCCAAGTGTAACGAGAGTAATCATCAACAATAACAAAGCCATATAGTGATGCTTCATTAACGACACCTGAGTAATGATTGGGACCAAAGAGGTCCATGTGAAGCAATTCAAGGACGAGTAGTGGTCATGATAGTCTTCACCGGATGCTTGGCCTTGGTCATTTTTCCAGCTTCACAGTGCACCGATAAGTGATCCTTGAGGAATTTGACATTCTCAATGCCAATGACATGCTTCTTCTTCGCAAGCGCAGTAAATTCCTCATGCCTCATGCGACTAAGTCGTCGATGCCATAGCCAGCCTTCTTCAAGCTTTTGCAAGTAGACACACGGCTGGTTGTGGTCCTGTGGAAAATCAACAATATACAAGTCTCCTCTCCTAAAGCCTTCAAGACTTTGGAATTGTCAGCCCATAATCACAACACAACGATATTTGCCAAAGATAACAACCATATCAAGATCACAAAGCATTGAGACCGACATGAGGTTATATCCTAAAGACTCAACAAGCATGACTTTGTCCATGTGCATGTCCTTAGAGATAGCAACCTTACCAAGTCCCAATACCTGACTTTTGCCTTTGTCAAGAAGATGATATGCTTCAGATGTGACGGTGATAAGGAGCATCCATCAATAGATTCTTGTCACCAATATGTGATTTGTACATCCACTATCGAGAACCCACTCAAGGTTTTGGGTTGATCATCCCGCAGATGAATTAGTATAACTTACGATCTCATATACTTCATCAAGAAGAATATGATATCAAGTTCATCGATGAATTTCATCAACAAGATTCAGATAAGCAAGATGAGGACGCAGAAATGAAAGTTCATTTCATCATGATTAGCATGCGCCCTTTCGTGCATTTTGTCGCCCTCAAAGAAATTCTTCAGACGCTTAGGCACGCCCGAGACCTGACCTGCAGAAGAGATTAGTTCTTTTTCTTCACCACCCACATCTCAAGGGGTGGCAAAGAGTTCATCATTCTCATGAAAGCACCATATGAGAATGGTGGCATAGAGGCCAAACCATTTCGCTTCACATAAGAGGGGTTAGGTAAGCATATGAATAAGGTAGAAATTCTTCGAGGACTTATGAACATATTGGTTTGAAGAATAATGCACATATTCATAGCCCTTAGCTCTACCCTCGCTAAATGTAGTTATTAGCACGATGATAATCATATGAGGACTTTGATCCTTTTGAGGAATTTGATCCACGTGAGGAATTTGGTCCGATGAGGACTTGGATCCATATGAAGAATTTGGTCCATATGAAGAATTTGATCTGGGGTTCCTATTCTTCATGTGTGGTGTCATGAGGACATTCACCAAGACTTTCAAGACATTTCTTGGGAACCCAGATTTTCTTCATAGGGGACCGCTCCTGCAGCTTAGTGCCAACATATCTAGCAAATACTTCACCATTCTGATTTTTGAACAGTTTATAGTTTGAGTCAAATGACTCATCATCGTAATGAGGAAATTCACATGTAAAGCCAGATAAGGTAGATGGATCAATCGAGGTCCCTTTGCAGCAACCCATGAGGTTTTGGGATACCGCCAAAGCTTCCAAGACGCTCCATCAAGATTGAGTTTCTCTCAAAGGCAATACCTCTTCCTAGGGTTCGTTGAGGATCTGCTTTTAAGCACATCACAAAGAGTCTGATGCCCTTTGAGGCTTTTGTACATGCCTCGTCATGTACAATTCCTTCAGCCCTGATCGTCAAGGATACTAGCAATGTCCTCGTGTGAGGAATTAGTGATAGCAGAGGCAGGTGAAGAATTTGTAACAGCTTGAAGCATTTGAACATTCAGTGAAGAATTAGCAGATTCACATTCAATGCATTTTAAGCATGGAGGAACAAATTCTTCTTGAGAAGCGCTGATTTGTTGAGCAAGTAATGAATCGCGCCCTTCAAGATCTTCATAACTCACTCTTAGCTTCTCAAGATCTTGCTTTTGAAGAAATTCATAAGAAAGTTTTCATGATCGATAAGAGAGTGTTATGATGACCTTGAAGGTCGCAAGCCTAGACCAACTCTCTCAAGATTTTCAATGTGGCTTGAGTGCGATCCATTTCTTCACCTAACATATCATCACTCTTATCTAGCATGTTTTGAACCTTTTCAAAAGCTCTTTGTTGTTTTATAGCAATCTTAGCAAGTTTAGAGTAGCTGGGCTTGAGATCCTCATCGATTCATTTTCACTAGATTCAGAGGAGGTGAAATTGAGTACCTTGGCACCTTTTGCCATGAAGCAATAGGTGGGAGCGAGTCATCATTTTCCTCATCAGTTTGTCACGGAGCAGCTTTCTTCAGTGTTGAAGATGGACTTGCTAACATAAGCAGAGCAAGAGCCGACTAGCCACACCAGATTCGGATTCTTCTGATCCTCCTCTTCCTCATTTTCCTCGATTCAGCTTCGTGAGTCCATTTCCTTGCCAATGAATGCCCGAGCCTTTTTGGAGCTGCTCTTCTTGTGAGAAGAAGGCTTTGAGGATTTTGATGATGAAGATTTGATGATTTCTTCTTCTTCTTCACGCCATCGTAATCTGTAATCCTTGTGTTTCTTCTTTCTTAATTCCTTTTCCCATCGAGGACAATCTTGGATATAGTGACCAGGTTTCTTGCATTTGTGGCAAAGTCTTCGCTATAGTCACTAGATGAGGAATCACTTCTTCTTGAGGATTTTCCAAAACGACCACGCCTTGTGAATTTCTGGAATTTCTTCACGAGCAAGGTTAGCTCTCGCCAAATTCTTCAGATCTCCAAGGCTACTACCAGAGTCTTCACTCTCGATTCAGATTCAGCCTTGGCCTTCGTGGCACGTGTTTTTCCATAGCCGTAACCATAGAGATCTCTTTCAAAGAAGTCGAACTCGTGAGTATTTAGCCTTCGAGGATATCACAGGATCAAGAGACTTGTAGTCAGCTCATTCTTGTATCATCAGTGCAGAGTGTCAAATGAGGAATCGCTTATCTTAGTAATTTCTTCACCACCTCATGGTCGGTGATGTCAAGGGCACCCAAAGGCTTGAAGCTCATTTGAGATGTCAAGAGGCGATCAAGGTTTGTTGAACATTTTCGTTGTCGAGTCTTTTGAAGCGTTGAAGAGATTCTCAAGAACATCAACTCGAGAGTCACGCTGAGTTGAAACACCTTCATTTACTTTGGACAGCCTGTCCCTGTATGAGTTTGGCAGATTCCAAAGCACTCACTCTTCCATATTGACCTTTGCTCGATGGCCACATATGATATTCTTCGCTTGAGAATCGAGTTGCTTGAATCTCTTCACATCAAGATCATTCGTAGAGGGTGTGACCGAGGAAACACCTTTTGTCACAACATACCGTAGATCGTTGTCAATTGCTTCAAGATGCATTCGCATTTTGTTCTTCCAAAGAGGGGTAGTCCGTCCCATCAAGGTAGGACACCCTCGCCGAGACCTTGATCATACCGCGCCCATATAACTAAAATTCCGTGGTTAAACTAAATCACACGTAACAAGGGAGTACCTTGCTCGATACCAATTGAAAGTGCTATATCGACTAGAGGGGGGTGAATAGGTGATTTTATGAATTTTACAAATTCTTCACCGAGGAATTTGTCGGTGAG
The DNA here is from genome assembly GCA_021605205.1 of Aegilops longissima. Classification (NCBI taxonomy): domain Eukaryota; kingdom Viridiplantae; phylum Streptophyta; class Magnoliopsida; order Poales; family Poaceae; genus Aegilops; species Aegilops longissima. Next base: position 24,398 of record JAHIAM010004492.1, on the reverse strand, counting down.
GAAATTCCTTAGCTAAGAAATACATGCAGCGGAATAAGTACTCGTAAGTAAGCATAACAGATTACAAGCATAGTCATCATGATGAAATGAAGACAATCACAGAGTACGTAAAGCGAATCACAGGATAACACAAGATGAAGACAAACAGATCAAGAAATTGAACTGAGGAAATTGAGAAAGTCTTCACCAAAGTCTTCAAACACAGATATGACAAACACTCAACACAAAGAATGAGGAAATGAAAGGTTGAGGAAATAGAACCAGTTAGGTTGGTGAAGACAATGATTTGTAGACCAGTTCCAACTGCTGTCTCGCTTGTACGTCTGTTGGAGCGGCCGAGTATTTAAACTCGAGGACACGCAGTCCCGGACACCCAACCACCGAAAGCACGCAGCTCAGACACCAAGTCCTCACCATATTCTCCTTGAACTAAGGTCACGCAGACTCGCCCAATCACTGTGGTAAGTCTTCAGCGACTTCCAAACCTTCACATACTTGGTCACCGGCGATCCACAATTCCTCTTGATGTTCTAGACCTTGACGCCTAACCGTCTGAAGAAGCACAGTCTTCAAAGGTAAAAGGCCGGATCCACGCTGATCAATTTCTTCAAGATGCTCAATCACTTTGGGTTTGTTGGGGTTTGGTTTTGGGTTTTTCCTCACTTTGGGTTTTTCCTCACTTGATGATTTTCACCAAAGTCCTCAGAGGATGGGTTGCTCTCAAATGACAAGTGTCAAGTTCTTCTCGAGCAGCCAACCAACTAGTGGTTGTAGGGGCGGCTATTTATAGCCTAGGGAGCAGCCCGACATGATAAGACATAAATGCCCTTCAATGATATGACCGTTAGGTGGATAAGATATTTTGGACAGTCAAGCCAAGAAGACAAAGAACGGTCGGAATTTTGAACATCAAATTCCTCGTGGCTATCATGTTCTCATCAGGTAGGCAATTCAGACTCATGAATTTTAACTCCTCGGGCCGAATAAATTCTCAAGGACTGTAAGAGCTTGCCTCACATCAAGAAATTGACTGAATCTGTATGAGATTTCCAAAAGCTTCACTCAAGGGATTGGTAGGTGTAGGATTTTGAGTTGAGCATCAAATGGAAATTTTTCCTTAGTATTTCCTCGACCCCTTTAACAAAGACGGTGTTTCCTATGACTCAAGAAAGAGAAAAGAAACTACGAAAACAAAAGTCTTCACGCTTCATGTTCCTCAAGCGAATACCAAGTCTTCGTGATCACACCAATTTCTTCACTTTCAAAGTCTTCGTAAAGTCTTCGAATATCAAAGTCTTCAGCTTGAAGAACTTCATTTTAGGGTCGATTTCACCAGAAATATCAAACTCCTCATAGACTTATAGACCTGTGTACACTTACAAACGATTAGTTATTTAACCTATAAGTCTTCAATACACCAAAATCACTAAGGGCACTAGATGCACTTGCAACAATATGATAAAACCCCATTGTCGGGCGCTTCCGGGAACGGGGTACCCAGATTGCTCGCCACAAGGGTGGCTCAAGGGATGGCCCAAGACGGCCCATCCTCATCAAGACAAGTCAAGACCTCGCGAGGGGCCAAGCCTCACGGGCGGACGACAGAGGCTTCCTCAGCGCTGCCTCAGCTGGCTCACGAGGAGGCGGAGAGATCAAGGCGGGTACCTCAGAGGTGCCCATGACGCAAGCCATGATTTGCCGAGGGCGCCAAAGGGGCGCCAGCCACAAGAAGGTCCCTCATTTCCTCTTGGTGCAAAGGAGGCAAGCGCAGCGAGAGCATCAAGCAAAGGCAGCCATTTCGTGCAACTAGACCAAGACCATCGCAACGGCAGGAAGGAGGTCATCGTGGAGCCCAAGCCAAGGCCACCACCAGAGCCTTGACAAAGCGAGGACCAACTTTAGTCAGATAGGTGTACTAGATGTTCCTTCAAATGGCCAATTGTTGGCGCCTCTTCCCTCAATATTTGGGAAGAGGCCCAGGCCTCTCGCTATAAGTAGAGCTAGCTACCACAAAAGAGAGGCATCTCATCTTAGCTTGATCCAATCCGACGAGAGCCCAGCCACAAGAACACCTCACCGCGAGGCTGTTCTTCCTTGTATTGTTCATCATCAGCCCAAGAGGCAATCCACCACACCACACACCGGAGTAGGGTGTTACACCACAATGGTGGCCCGAACTAGTATAAACCTTGTGCCTCTTGAGTTGCTCTTTGGTAGTTTAGATCCTTGCAGGCGACGAGGTGCAGGTAGGTAGGGGTGAGATCTCCGCACCCCTGTAGTTCGAACTCAGAGGGTCTGCTTGAACCCGAACCGGCATTTGGCGCGCTGTAGGTGCACCGAACTGCCTTCCGCCGCCTCTGTTCTTCGCCGCCCATCGTGATTCATGTTTGACGCTTGCCGAGCTCGCTGAAGCGCCGGGCCGCTTCTCGCCACTGGCTACCCAGACGCTTCGCCGGGCGGCCGCTTCGCTGCTCTCGTCCGCTGGCAACGCCGCCACCGCCCGGGGGGAATGAGCAGCAAGCATCGCCCCAAAGATTCGTCTGAAGGCGAGACGGTCGCATCGCCACCCTTCGCCGCCCTGGCTGGTTCTCGCTCAAGGCCTGCGGCGCCCATGGAGGCTCGAGCCGCACTCATCGCGCAAACGAAGCTCCTGCGCACGCTTCTGCCGACGACGCTTCACGAAGAGTGGCTCGACCACTGCCGCTGAAGCTTGTCTCAAGCCCAGGGGCTCCCCAGCCGCCCTTCCTGCAGCACCATGCCCGCCTTGCGCGGGCGATGAAGCCCCTGAGGCGCCACCGCCTCAAGAAGGAGCCCCGCCCCAAGGCACGGGCCCTCGGGCGGAACCCACTGTCTGCACCAGCAAGCAGCAAGAGCAGAGCTGCCAAGAGGTCCTCGCCTCAAGAAGCTGCCCGAGTGCTCCCTCGCGACCGCCCACACGATCGCGCCCCTGCTCCCTGACGCTAAGACCCCACATCGCCTCCCCAAATGCAGCAGCGATGGGGACCTGAAGACCAGGCCCTTCGTCACCAAAGGCTCTCAGGCTACAAAGAGCTGTCGCGCTTTCACCACCGAGATGCGCAGCTGTCAAGGCCCGCAAGTTCAAGCTGCACCTGCCTCCTTGCTATGACGGCACGGCCGACCTCGCTGGAGTTCCTCCAGCTCTACAAGCTGGGCATCAAAGCCGCTAACGGGACGAGAAGGTCATGGCGAACTGGTTTCCATGGCACTCAAGGACGGAGCCCGCACTGCTCTCGAACCTGGCTCTCGCACGATCTCCTCCTCGACGAGATGCGCACCCGCTTCATCGCCAACTTCCAAGGCACTCGCGACCGCCTCCTCCGTGGAGCGACATGCGCCAGATCAAGCAAAGAGCCAGAGAAACCCCGCAGAAGTACATCCAGCGCTTCAACAACACACGCCCAAGATTCTCAAGGTGACCGAGGAGGCCATCATCTCAGCCTTCTCCAACGGGTGCGTGACGCCAAGATGAAGGAGGAGCTGGCGATGCATGAAGACCGTGCACATCCCTCGAGTTGTTCAACTGATACCAAGTGCGCCAGGGCTGAGGAAGGACGCCTTTCCTCCTCGAGCTGCCACCACACCCAAGAGAAGAAGCCCAAGGCCAAGGACGGAAGCGCAAGGGGTCCGCTGTGCTCATGGCGGAACCAGCACACCAAGCGAGGCGTAGATCAGCCGAGACTTCAAGGGCAGCCAAGATCGTGTACCACGCACCTCCACACCCACAACACCAATGAATGTCAAGAACTCCGAGCCGCAAGAGAGGGCGACCGTCGACGCCCGACCGCAGTGGATCGAGGCTACGACCGAGGAAGAGGAAGAAACGCAGACACTGGAAGACCGCGCCTCGCCAAGGGTGGCGCGACCGACTCAAGCGAGGACCGCCTGGCAGGATCAGCCTCATGAGGGAGGTTGAGGACCCGCCGTGAGGGAGGCTGGAGGATCAGCCTCGCGAGGATCGCCTGCAAGGCAACGCAGGCCTCCCTCCTCTACCACCGCAGCCAAGAAGAGATGAGGACCACCATCAGGACGAGGGGGTTGGGGGCTTCAAGGAGCCGCGCGCGATCGCTTGCATCCTGGGCAGAGCTCAAGCCCCAGCCTCTCAACGATCTTCAAGCAGTTCGCCCGCAGTGAACGCAGTCCTCCTGCTCAAGCCACGCCCCCACTGTGTGGTCAGCGGCGCCATCACGCTCAAATGATCAGCTCAAGTGCGCGCCACACCGAGTCCTCCCGATGCTTTGTTCCCCAATCATCGCGAACGGCAAGTCACCAGACCTCATCGATGGCGGAGCAGGCTCAATGTCCCGTCCACGAGACGCTCAACAATCTCCAATTGCCTTACAATCAGCTACAGCCAACCAAGCCTTTCTCCGAGTCACCGACGGCTCCACAGCCCGATTGGGCAGGTCCGCCTCTGCCACCTTCGTATGCGCTGCGGATAATTACCGACCGAGCTCATCGACTTCGACGCCGCCCACATTCGCCGCCATACAATGCCATCCTGTACCCAGCTCGCAAATTCATGGCCGTGACTCATCACGGCCACAACGCCCTCAAGATGCCGTGAAGCGCGGAGTCATCACGGTGCCTTGTGAAGAGAGAGATGCGGTGCTCCCAGAGCGCTTTTCAAGCCACGCCGCTTGAAGACCCAGATCGCAGGAGCAGGAGGCCCCGAGGCTGCTCCCAATAAGAAGAAGACATCGCCTGCCCGACTCCCTTGGGAGGCAGGCCCTCAGATCCGCTACTGCTCAGGAGGCACCTCCTTCGTCAGACAGGAAGGCACGCCACGCCTCCTCGAGCAAGGCTCGGGGCTCTCTTGGAGGGCCATCGACTTTGCTAAGATCACGAGGGAGGCGCTTGGGCACCACTTGGAGGCGTGTTTCAAAGCACGTTTCCCTCAGGAAGGAGCCAGGCAAGGAGGGCCAAACCTTCATGAGTCCGTCAGCCAGGTCATTCAGGAGCTGCAGGAGTCAAGAGTCATGAGTGGTAGCCGCCGCTACTCCACTGTAGCTCCCCATCCACGCGAGGATGGTGGGCTGCGCGTCCTGCATCGACATACCAGGGCTCAACCGAGCCGCCTCGAGCGCCCGCCCTCGCAAGCGGGCGCCAGAAGGCCCACCACAGCCACGCTCGCATGCCTTACGGGTTGCCAAATGCGGCTGCCACACGCCACCGCCTATAGGGAGCATCCCGAGGCTCAAGAGGCCAGGCTCCGCAGTCCCGGGCGGAGATGGAGATGGTCCACGAGAGCCACTAGCCCCCGAGCCTCCCAAGGCTCCTAGGCCTGGGGCTCGTGGAAGATCAGCCTGCGCAGCCCGCGACGTCCGCTACATCAAGATCCCTTCATCTTCAACGTTATCGTGACATCCTTCGAAGTTTCATTTTCAGCCGAGCGCCTGTGGCTACATCATTCCTGTGCCGCTGGGTCCGCCCCCGCGCATGTATCCCTTTTTGCTTCATGTTCCTAGCTTACTTTGTTGGGGCGCCTTTGGCTGCATCATCCCCAAGCCACTGGCCGCACCCAGCGCATGTACCCTCTTATGCTTATTTGGGCCATGCGTTGACCCATCATGATTGTTATTTGATGCCCGTCCACGGCACCCCTTCTTCCTCCATGTCGGCCGCTTGCACATTAAAGGGGGTACCGAGCATCCAACTCATGGGCTCCTACCGCTCTCCAGCCTCACCTCCTGCCTTGTCCACGGCATCGCGACCGCACACCAACGACGGCCGAGACCCGCCAAGTGCCGGACCCGAGGACGAGAGCGCCGACATCTAACCAAATTTGCAGGAACACGCCACAAGTTAAGGCTCAGGCCAGCGAACCCGCTTTGAGGTAGCGCCTGTGAGTCCTGCTACTGCTCACGGGTGCCCAGATATACACTCGTCAGCCCTACCGTGCAGCCACGTGTCGTATGGGCTGAGCACGCCTGGCCTCCTCCCGAGGGGAGCCCTCCCACGCACTGCTGGAAGCACCATGCTCCGCTAGCTGATGACACCGCCGAGGAGCAGCTATACCCGCATACACGGAAGCGCTTATGTCTCAAGCAGGATAAACAACCGAGGGTGGCCCCGCCGAGATCAACCTCGTGGAGCCTCAGAGCTCAAGTCCGCCTCATCGCAACGCCTCCCCACGGGAGTGCCGCGCGAGGGGGCTGGGCACGAGGGCTACGCCTGGGTCACGCCCAGACGCACGCCACCTAGACAGGCCCCTCGGTCCTGGTTCGTCGCACGTCCCTCCCCGAGCGGAGCCAAGGTACGAAGGCCGCTTGAACGCCAAGGGGACTCCTCGAGCATCGTGACTCAGAGCCTAATCGTCACGTAGCCCTCACCCCTTAGTTCCAAAAGGCTAACGGCGGTTGAGGTATGCGCGGGCCGGGCTCGCAGACGAGAATGGTAATTCACCCATACATCTCACCCCCTACTTGTTGTTCGTAGATCAAGGGGACTCCCGAGCATCGCGACTCAGAGCCTAACTTGTCACATAGCCCCCTCACTCCTTGGTCCCGGCCCCGGTTTCCTGGCCGGGCTAATGGCTACCGAGGTATGTAATGTGGTCACATCCCTAGTTCTGGTATGACCTAGACTAGCTGGTCATTTGTGCATCATGTTTAAATTTCATTTAAATTTGAAATGGGGATTTGTGGAACCCTCCGAATCTTTTTGAAATTGACCCAAGTAAAAATTGCTCCAAAAAGGTCCAAGAAAATGCTCATGTTGTTCTCTCAAAATATTGGATGAGATAATAATCAAACCAATATTTTTGGGAGCTCATAAGTATTTATTTTGGGCATTTGGAATTAATGCATACCTATTTGCATTGAATATATATATATGTTATATATATTATATATGTCCAATAATTATGCTAGTTGCCGAGGAGCCTCAATAATATAGTTAGCTCCTCGCAAAAATTGGCATAAGGAAATAAAATGATTTAGAATTTTATTAAAATCAAACAAATGTCGAAAAATAGGAAAAGAAATAAATAGGAAAAAGGGGAGCTTACCTGGGCTTACCTCCCTTTGCAGCCCAGAGGCCCGGCTGGCCCAGCTGGCCCAGCCGACTGGCAACGCCAGTCGTCCCCGCCCTCGGCCAGAGGATGGGGCACGCTACTGCTGCTGCCACGCTGTCCGCCAAGCCACCGCCTCGCCTCGCCTCCTCGCCGCTCGATGCTCCGGACGACGCCACGCCGCCTCAAGCCCGCCTCCGCGAGCCCGCACTCCCACGGTCTCCGCTGTCCCATCGATGCGCTGCGAGCACCAGCTCTTGAGATGGTCTCCGCGTCTTTTGGTCGCCGGAGACGCGGTCCCGAGCCCCACCGCTGCTCGCTCGCCGGGCGGCTTAACGCTGGTGGGGTTTGACTGCTGACCTCGCCGCCCGCTGTGGGCCTCAGGTCGTGATTAGCTTAAGGCTAATCACCGTTAACTAACCCTCTCGACATCACCAAGGGCCCCAAAGGTTCCCTAATCTCTAATTAAACTAAACTAACCCCCTGCTTAACTCAGGTCACCGACGTGGCCCCACACGCCAGTTTGACCGTCAGCCACGGTTGACCCGCCGACGCTCATGCTCAGTAATGTCGACGAATTATTCATTTCCGGATTTAAATTAATCAGAAATTCCGTAAAATGATTTAAACTTCAAAATTCATAGAAATTTAACCGTAACTCAGATTGAAATAATTTATATATGAAAATTATCGTAAAAAATGCAATCTACCAATCTGTACCAGTTTCATGCATGATAAAACAACTATACATGCTGTATAGGTGAAACACATGAATGGCATTTATAAGAGCTTATTTTGAGTTGCATTTGAACCTTTGGTTCAAATGGACTTCATTCAAATTGAATACTAGTTGCATCAGCTCAAACAGCATCACATCTACATGCCATGTTCATGCATCATATTGTTGCATATGATTGTGTATTGATTGCCGCACTGCTCTTCTCGATAGGTCCCGCCCCGAGACGCTCCAGAGTACTGTCTCTGAAGCAAGGCCCCCCTTGTTGATTTACTGTGCAAGCAAACCCCTTGTTCATCCCGACATAATCCTACTCTCTCGCCTCCCGCTCTAGTTATTGCATTAGGACAACAACGATTCATCTGCTACTTTGTGCTGCGGTAGTTGAACCCATTCCTCTCGCATGACCTGCCTTTGCCACAAGAATAGTTGAAACCCACTAGCATGTGTAGGAGTTGATTGAGCCATGTTGTGTTCCTACCATGCTATGCCTGCTATTTCTTAGAGTTGTGTCAGTCTGGTTCATTGGGAATGAATTGGAGTGTTACGATATGTTCCGATGTCGAGAGTGAAGTGTGTGAACACGATTTGGTAAAGGTAGCGTGAGAGGCCATGTAGGAGTACATGGTGGGTTGTCTCACCGAACCGCCCTAAGCAATCGAAGTTCTATGTATGTCGTCCAATGACTAGCTACTACCACACATTGGAATGCTTAAGTGCCCTCTCGACTTATTAGCCAACTTTATCTCTCGCCTGTGAGTCGCAACTAGTTTCTCGTGTTTGTAGGTAGTGTTATTTTTCTACCAAGTGGCACCCGCAGGTGGGCTTGGGATGATTAGGCATGTGTGGCACGGTGTACCAAGTGGCACCCGGATGGTGGGCTTGGGAACCCTGCTCACATCGCTTGGGGGCGTGAGCGACACACTCGCCGGATCTCTCATGGATGGAACCCTAATAGGCGATAAACCCGACTAGAGTCTTGTGTGGTTAGTCGTCGTGGCCGACACCCTCGCCAAAGCTTCCGCTTGAAGGTTGCCGAGATACATGACGGTATATGGCGTGTAAGTGGCTAGAGCGTGTGAAGAAGTACACCGCAGGTTATCATGATATATTCAATAGCCGTGTCCTCGTTATGGACTTCTTGGATGCTTACGTGGTACATAGACAACTTGAAGTGGATACTCTAAAATGCTCAAGACAAGTGTGAGTGCTATGGATGGCCTTCTCGTATGGAGACGGGATGAATCCATAGTAGTGTATTGTGTGGTGACTAGTGGACTGTGTGCGCCTATATCACCTCAAAGAAGTTCGTAGTCGAGAACAGATAGCCACAGAGTCAAAGCTGGCTTGCTGCCACTAAACCCCACATTACCCTCTTGATACAAATGCATGTATGTTAGGATCTGATAAGTCTTGCTGAGTACCTTTGTACTCACGCTTGCTTTTATTTATGTTTTGCGATGAGACATCTGTCTCACTAGTAGTTCCGCTTGATTTCGATTTAGTAGCTTGTTACCTCACCACGATCTTGTACCCTTGGGAGGGTCTTGTAGATAGTCGCTTCTCAGCCTTTTTCTTTTGTAGTTGTCTGATTTAGACATGTAATGCTTCCGCTTGTTGCTTGTATGTTTCAATGATGGGTCATGTGACCCTGCTTGTATTTATTGCTATGTGGCTCTTCCGAGCCTTTATCTATATGAGTTTATGCTATGTTGTGATGCCATGTGGTACAAAGACATACTTGCATGTTATGCGACGTAACTTGTATTGCTATGTGTGGATCCGACAACCTAGTTGTTTATCCTTGGTAGCCTCTCTTATGGGGAAATGTAGTCTCGTGTTTCGAGCGATAGTAGTCCGCTATGTTCCGTTCACCGGAGTCTCGCTAGCCCAAAGACTACCGCTTGGACGCTTGATCGGCCGGGCATGTGTTTCACTTCGCTCTTATGTCCGTTCCTTCGGGAAATGTCAAGCGTGATATTCGAGTCCTGCTTAGCCTGCTGCTACAGCCCGGGATACCGAGTCCTCATAGCCCAAAGGCTACAGCCCGAATTCATACGCTGATGACCGACATGCTCGATGTGATTCATGTATGCCTCGTCCCTATAGGTTAGTGCCACTTTGGGTTCACGACTAGTCATGTCGGCCCGGTTCTTCGTCATATGGATGCTAGCGACACTATCATATACGTGAGCCAAAAGGCACAAACGGTCCCGCCATGGTAAGGCGACACCTGGGAATACCGTATGTGAGGCCGCAAAGTGATATGATGTGTTACATGCTAGATCGGTGTGACTTAGGATCGGGTCCCGACAGCTTTGGTATCGAGCCTCGACCGCCATAGGATTTCCATGCCAACCTGGTCAAGTTGAGTCTAGAAATGCTTTAGTTATATAGGGAATTGATTGTGGAAGGAACGAAGGCTCTTTTTACTCCTTTACCTCATGGCCTCCGATCCGAGTCGCCCTATCTTTCCTACGGGTTAAGGAACTAGGCTTTCTTCCGCCTCATCAGATCACGTGTTACTACTCCGTAGCTCCATTGGGTTGGTTGATCGAGTCATACCCCAGCTTTGAGTACCTCCGTGTAGCCTGTTTAGTAATATCTCGTAACCTTGAGTGGTGATGTTAAGTTGTTGTACTACCCCATTTTTTACAGTGATGTCTCATTTTGAGAATTTTACCGCCGTTATGCACCGGAATTGCCCTAGGAGTTCGAGAGTTACTAACTTCCTTATCCTACAATCTATAGCTTATAGTTGATGTTGATTTCGCCCTTGGTTTCGCTTTCTCGATGTCATCGCTAAGCGAAGTTCGCTGCTTGTAGCCGTAACCACGGAGATGGTAGGGATGAGGATCCTCCCACCAGCCTTCATTGGCAGAGTTTATGTTAGAGATGGAGAGAAACAAGCGTGAGTCTAACCGCTTGTTGGCACGACGAGGAGAACACCGCACATCAGTTCAAAGGGTCTGCAACCATTCATGACTTCATTCGCTTGCACCCACCTACCTTTCATCATTCCATCGAGCCACTGATGCGATGACCGGCCCGTAGTATCACACGCAAGCTCCGCTCGCGAACGTAGCTGAAAGTGACAAGGTCACCTATGCTGCATACCACCGGAAGGTCATGCTAGTCTTTGGTGGCAGTAACTATGAGGCTATGCTTCCAGCCTGGTCGATTCCAACGTGGAGAGATTTCACCGAGGCTTTTCATGAGCATCACATTCCTCAAGCCCTCATCGATCGCAAGAGAGAAGAGTTCTGTAGTTTCACCCAGAGTGAGATGGCTGTTGATGCTTACAGAGAGAGTTTGAGAACCTTGCCCGTTATGCCACGTAAGAGGTGTCCACGGACGCCAAGAAGGTGCTAGGTTCCTAAGGGTCTCAACCCCAAGTTGCATCGTGATTCCACTTGCATCATTGTGATACATTCCAAGCTCATGTGAACAAGGCCATTAATGCAGACATACAGCTCACTTACGAGGAGTCTCGTAAGCACAACCGTGATTTGGTTTCTTCCTCCGTTCTAGTTCATAGAAGCGCCGGATTTGGATTCCAACTCCGCTCTTCCACCCGGATATACACCGAGGCCATCTTATGTGGCGCCACCCAGCTTCAGCTTACATGCTCCACCCAGCCTATTGGTAGACCATTTGTCAATGCGGGTCCACGCCCTACTTCGTGGACTTGTTTACATGCGAGAGCCGACACTATGCACGGATCGCCTCAAGCCGCTTATGCTCCACCCCAGCCGAGAAGACTGTTATTGTGTTAAGCCATCAAGCAAGACGATCAAGGTCAAGTCAGCCCCATCGAACATGGACGGTGCATCACATCTCAGCTAAAGATGCTCATGATGATCCGGATGTCGCTCTTGGTACACTCCTTGTCAATTGCCATCCCGCTTTAGTTCTATTCGACATCGAGCATCTCATTCTTTCATTTCAAAGCTATGCTAACTTGCACAACATATCATTTTGTGATATGCCCTTCCACTAGTCATTCAAACCCTCGGATCCAAATGGCAAACTTCTAGTGTAAGCCATGGTAATGAAATCCTTGTTGATGACTTGTATTCCTTGCCTCACTTATAGCCCTCAAGTCCACGATATTAACATCATCTTGGGTATGGACTGGATGAAAGCTCATTATGCCAAGATTGATTGTTATACCAGTCTGCTCAGCTTACACACCCATCCGCAAGATAGTCACCGCTCCACCAGAGTTGCAAAGCGAAACTCTATTCTCTTAATGCCAGCCCTTCCGCATCTTGAAGATATCCCGTAGTCCGTGACTTTCCGGATGTTTTTCCAGAGGAACTGCCACGTATTCCACCCGATGAGATGTAGAGTTCGCATAGATCTTATCCCAGAACCGCCCCAATCTCTAGGAGACCTTATAAGATGGCACCCTTAGAACTAGCCGAGCTTAAGAAACAACTTGATGAGTCCTTGCAAAAGGGTTTCATCCGTCCTAGTTCTTCTCCTTGGCTTGCCCCATCCTCTTCGCCAAGAAGAAGGATGGTACGGACCGGATGGTTGTAGATTATCGTCCCGTTAATTTGGTCACGATAAAGAACAAGTATCCGCCTCCTCGTGATCAACGACCAGTATGATCAGCTCGCTGATCCTCGCCTTTTCCAAGATGGATTTAAGGTTAGGATACCACCAAATCAAGATTAGAAACGGGACATCCCCAAGACGGCTTTTGTCACTGTTATGGCCAAGACGAGTACACCGCCATGTCCTTTGGTCTAACCAACGCCCAGCTACCTTCTCCCGCTTGATGAACTCGATCTTCATGGAGTACTTAGATAAGTTCGTCGTGGTTTACCTCGATGATATTCTTATTTACTCAAGAACGAGGAAGAGCATGCCAACATCTTAGACTTGTGTTAGAAAAACTCAGAGAGCACCGCCTTTATGCCAAGTTCTCCAAGTGCGAATTTTGTTGCCGTAAGTGACCTACCTAGGCCACGTGATTTCCGGTAAGGGCATTGCTGTCAATCCCGAGAGAGTTCAGCCGCTCGATTGACTCCACTGAAACCGTTAAACAAGTTAGAGTTTCTTGGTCTAGCTAGCTATTGTCGCCGCTTTGTTGAAAACTTCTCCAAAGTAGCCAAACCCTCACGGAACTTCTCAAGAAAGATAAAAGTTTGAGTGGTCCCCACAAGCAGTGAGTACAGCTTTCAGAACCTAAAAGACGCCTCGACTTCGCCTCCCATACTTGTGCCACCGGATTTCACTAAAGACTTTGTTATCTATCGCGACGCCTCATGACAGGACTAGGTTGCATTCTTATGCAGGATCGCATGTGATTTCCTATGCATCTCGCCATTGCATCCACATGAGGAGAATTATCCCACACATGATCTAGAGCTTGCAAACCGTAGTCTATGCACTCAAGACCGGCGACACTACCTTCTTGGTAAACGCTAGAGATCTACACCCATCACCGTAGTCTCAAGTATATCTTCACCCAACCAGATTTGAACCTTAGGCAAAGACGATGGTTGGAGTTGATCTCAGATTATGATCTAGGGATTACCTACACCCTGTGCAAAGCCAATGTCATGGCTGATGCGCTAAGTCAGAATCTTATTGCAACAATCTCATGTTGCAGCAGGTTAACCTCTTCTCCATGAGGAATTCGTAAGCTTAACCTTCACATTGCTCCTCACGGATTCCTTTCTACCTTGGTGGCTAAACCTACCCTTGAGGATCAGATCATCTCCACTGTAAGTTTGATAGGGTGTTATCCGCATTAAGAGAAACATTAAGAAGGGAGTTGGTGGATGTTTCTATGGATGACCGAGGTGTTGTCTTTTGAGAATCGCCAGGTGGTTCCTAAGAGTCCACATCTTCGCAATTGATTCTTAAGGAGGCGATGAATCTCCTCTCACGATTCATCCCGTAGTACTAAGATGTATCAGACCTACGCCAGAGGTTCCGTGGACTAGGATGAAGAGAGAAATCGCCAGCTTTATTGCTAATCGTGACGCTTGTCGTCAAGCTAAGGCAGAGCATCAAAGACCTGCCGGCACCCTTCAGCCTTTAGCTATTCCCCGAGTGGAAATGGGATAAAGTTGGTATGGACTTCATCACCGGCTTTCCCAGTGACCAAGAAAGGGAATAACTCTATCTTCGTAGTCGCTGATCGCCTTTCCAAAGTGGCTCACTTCCTACCTGCTCGAGAGAGTATCACCGCTAGTCACTCACTGACTTATATATTTCTTGAATAGTGTCACTTCATGGTGTTCCACTAGAGATCAATTTAGACCGTGGCGCCTTTTCACTTCTCATTTCGGGAGAGTTTCAAACTGCCATGGGAACCCATCTTTTTTCAGACCGCTTCCACCCTCACCAAGTGGTCGTGGAAAGGGTCAACCAAATTCTCAAGACATGCTTAGAGCTTATGCTATCTCATTCGGTATGGATTGGGAGAAATGTCTTCCTTTGCCGAGTTTGCTTACAACAATAGCTATCAATCCAGCCTCAAGAAAGCTCCTTTGAGATTCTCTATGGACTAAGATGTCGAACACCTTTGAACTGGTCGAAACCGTGAAAGACAATTCTTGGACCGGATATGATCCAGAGGCGTAAGAGCAAGTTCGATCATTCGTGAGAATTTGAAAACATCCCAATCTCACAAAGAGCCAGATGACCGCTGCCATAAGGAAGTGGCTTATGAAATTGGCGATAAGGCTTACCTTCGGTTACCTTTGAAGGGTACCCATCATTTCGTATCAAGGGCAAGTTGGCCTCGTTACATTGGTCCTTTTGCATTCTCGCTAAACGAGGAGAGGTTGCCTACCAGCTTGAACTACCCCACATCTTTCTCGAGTGCATGATGTCTTCCACGCCTCTCAACTCAGCGCTGTTTCTCGATCCCATCCACGGAGGGACCATGAAACGCTTGATCTCCAAGATAACCTCATCTATCGAGAGTACCATGTTCGTGATTCTTGATCAAGCAGAGCGTGTTACCCGACGTCGTAACATCAAGTTTCTCAAGGTTCAGTGGTCTCATCATTCCGAGAGAAGCTACTTGGGAGCGAGAAGATCGCCTTCGATTGAGTACCCCGCTTTTTTCCATCGACCTTCTAATCTCGGACGAGATTCTTTCAAGTGGGGCGAGTTGTCACATCCCTAGTTCTGTATGACCTAGACTAGCTGGTCATTTGTGCATCATGTTTAAATTTCATTTAAATTTGAAATGGGGATTTGTGGAACCCTCCTAATCTTTTTTGAAATTGACCCAAGTAAAAATTGCTCCAAAAAGGTCCAAGAAAATGCTCATGTTGTTCTCTCAAAATATTGGATGTAGATAATAATCAAACCAATATTTTTGGGAGCTCATAAGTATTTATTTTGGGCATTTGGAATTAATGCATACCTATTTGCATTGAATATATATATGTTATATATATTATATATGTCCAATAATTATGCTAGTTGCCGAGGAGCTCGAATAATATAGTTAGCTCCTGCAAAAATTGGCATAAGGAAATAAAATGATTTAGTATTTTATTTAAATCAAAACAAATGTCGAAAAATAGGAAAAGAAATAAATAGGAAAAGGGGAGCTTACCTGGCTTACTTCTCCTTGCAGCCCAGAGGTCTGGCTGGCCCAGTTGGCCCAAATTGACCGGGCAACGCCACCGTCTCTTCTCAAGGCCAGAGGACAGGGCACGCTTCGCGGCCACTGCCACGCCACGCTGCCACGCCACGCCACCGCCTCTGCCTCCCTCGCCGCTTCGATGCTCCGGACGACGCCACGCACCGCCTCGAGCTCCGGCCCGCGAAGCCCGCACTTCCCACGGTCTCCGCAGGTCCCATGGATGCGCATGAGCACCAGCCTCGGAGATGGTCTCCGCGTCTTTTTGGTCGCTGGAGACGCGTCCCGAGCCCCACCGCTGCTGCTTCGCCTCGGGCCAAGCGGCTTAACGCCGGGGGGGGCTTGACCGCTGACTCCGCCGCCCGCCGTGGGCCTCAGGTCAGTGATTAGCTTAAGGCTAATCACCGCTAACTAACCCTCCTCGACATCACCAAAGGGCCCCAAAGGCCCCTAATCTCTAATTAAACTAAACTAACCCCTCGCTTAACTCCAGACTCACCGACGTGGTGGCCCCACACGCCAGTTTGACCGTCAGCCACGGCTGACCTGGCCGACGCCATGCTTCCGTAATGTCGACGTGAATTATTCATTTTCTCGATTTAAATTAATCAGAAATTCCAAAAATGATTTAAACTTCAAAAATTCATAGAAATTCAACCGTAACTCGATTGAAATAATTTATATATGAAAATTATCGTAAAAATGCAATCTATCCATCTGTAGAAGTTTCATGCATGATAAAATAAACTATACATGCTGTATAGGTGAAAACACATGAATGGCATTTATAAGAGCTTATTTTGAGTTGCATTTGAACCTTTGGTTCAAATGGACTTCATTCAAATTGAATACTAGTTGCATTAGCTCAAACAGCATCACATCTACATGCCATGTTCATGCATCATATTGTTGCATATGATTGTGTATTGATTGCCGCACTGCTCTTCTCGATAGGTCCCGCTCCCGAGACGCTCCAGAGTACCTGCTCTGGAAGCAAAGGCCCCCTTGTTGATTTACCAGCAAGCAAACCCCTTGTTCATTCCGACATAATCCTACTCTCGCCTCCTGCTCTCGCTATTGCATTAGGACAACAACGATTCATCTGCTACTTTGTGTCAGTAGTTGAACCCATTCCTCCGCATGACCTGTCATTGCCACAAGAATAGTTGAAACCCACTAGCATGTGTAGGAGTTGATTGAGCCATGTTGTGTTCCTACCATGCTATGCCCTGCTATTGCTTAGAGTTGTGTCAGTCTGTCATTGGGAATGAATTGGAGTGTTACGATATGTTCGATGTCGAGAGTGAAGTGTGTGAACACGATTTGGTAAAGGTAGCGTGAGAGGCCATGTAGGAGTACATGGTGGGTTGTCTCATTGAACCGCCCTGCAATCGAAGTTCTATGTATGTCGTCCAATGACTAGCTACTACCACACATTGGAATGCTTAAGTGCCCTCTCGACTTATTAACCAACTTGATCTCTCGCCCGTGAGTCGCAACTAGTTTCGTGTTTGTAGGTAGTGTTATTTTTCTACCAAGTGGCACCCGCAGGTGGGCTTGGGATGACTAGGCATGTGTGGCACGGTGTACCAAGTGGCACCCGGATGGTGGGCTTGGGAACCCCGCTCACATCGCTTGGGGTCCGTGAGCGACACCTCGCCGGATCTCCTGCGGATGGAACCCAATAGGCGATAAACCTCGACTAGAGTCTTGTGTGGTTAGTCGTCGTGGCGACACCTCGCCAAAGCTTCCGCTTGAAGGTTGCCGAGATACATGACGGTATATGGCGGTAAGTGGCTAGAGCGTGTGAAGAAGTACACCCGCAGGTTATCATGATCTATTCAATAGCCGTGTCCTCGGTTATGGACTTCTTGGATGCTTACGTGGTACATAGACAACTTGAAGTGGATACTCTAAAATGCTCAAGACAAGTGTGAGTGCTATGGATGGCCTTCTCGATGGAGACGGGATGAATCCATAGTAGTGTATTGTGTGGTGACTAGTGGACTCGCAGCGCCATATCACCTCAAAGAAGTTCTCGTAGTCGAGAACAGATAGCCACAGAGTCAAAGCTGGCTTGTCGCAACTAAACCCCACATTACCTCTCTTGATACAAATGCATGTATGTTAGATCTGATGTAAGTCTTGTTGAGTACCTTTGTACTCACGCTTGTTTTATTTATGTTTTTGCAGATGAGACATCTGTCTCACTAGTAGTTCCGCTTGACTTCACGAGTAGCTTGTTACCTCAGCTACGATCTTGTACCCTTGGGAGGGTCTTGTAGATAGTCAGGCTTCTCACCTTTTTCTTTTGTAGTTGTCTCACTTGACATGTAATGCTTCCGCTTGTTGCTTGTATGTTTCAATGATGGGTCATGTGACCCTGCTTGTATTTATTGCTATGTGGCTCTTCCGAGCCTTTATCTATATGAGTTTGCTATGTTGTGATGCCATGTGGTACAACACATACTTGCATGTTATGCGACGTAACTTGTATTGCTATGTGGGATCCGACAACCTAGTTGTTTATCCTTGGTAGCCTCTTATGGGGAAATGTAGTCTCGTGTTTCCGAGCGATAGTAGTCCGCTACAGCCCGGTTCACCGGAGTCCTCGCTAGCCCAAAGACTACCGCTTGGACGCTTGATCGGCCGGGCATGTGTTTCACTTCGCCTCCTATGTCCGTCCTTCGGGAAATGTCAAGCGGTGATATTCGAGTCCTGCTTAGCTCTACAGCCCGGATACCGAGAGTCCTAGCCCAGGCTATAGCCCGAATTCATACGCTGATGACCGACATGCTCGATGTGATTCATGTATGCCTGTCCCCATAGGTTAGTGCCACTTTGGGTTCACGACTAGTCATGTCGGCCCGGTTCTTCATTATATGGATGCTAGCTACACTATCATATACGTGAGCCAAAAGGCGCAAACGGTCCCGGCCATGGTAAGGCGACACCTGTGGAATACTGCATGCGTGAGGCCGCAAAGTGATATGATGTGTTACATGCTAGATCGGTGTGACTTAGGATCGGGTCCCGACAGGCCGGGCTCTTTCGGCGTAGAATATAAGCAAGTAAGAAGGAAAAGTGCAAATCTCAAGGAATTCAAAAGCAAATATTACAGTCCATAACTGTTTTCACAACGCCAAGCAAAGTTTAAACGCCCCCCCAGAGGCATGATGCATGTTGTAGGAATTGAAAGGTGGCAGGAGCCACAAAGGAGTCACTTGTTACGGCGGAGCTGCGCATGCGGGTTCGCCGGAAGCCTCAAGATCGGCAGCGCCGCTTCGCTTGGTGTCAAGGTCTGAACTCGCCACAGAGCTCCACTGACCTTCACGGCCTCAAAGAGCGGCAGCGGCAAGCTCACCGCCACGGGCTCCAAAGAGTTATCAATGTCGACGCTGGGTCGCTAAGGTAGACGTGGTAAGGACGCTGCACCGCTGCAGAAGACAGACATCCTGCCTCGCCTCACCTGTGGGGCCAAGGCCAAGAGTGACATCTTCAAGGGCGCGACAAGGAAGGGAAGCAGCTTGGCAGACTGCCTCAAGACCGCCAGCTGGCTTAGGTCACTGTCAGAAGCAACCTCAAGAAGGTGCGAGCCTTCACCTCCATCTCCGCTAAGGCCACGCGATCTCGGCGAGGACCAGCGCTTGCCATCCAGCTCGACCTCTTCGCTCCAACTCCTGCTCCAACAAGACTCAAGCGGTCACGGCGCTTGTCAAGCTTGGCACTGTCCTTGAAGGCTGCCTCATGAGCCTTCATGTCTTCCTCCTTCTTTGGCGGACGCTGGCCTCCTTGGCAAGCTGGTCACAGAGGCCCTCGCAGCTCTCGCTTCCACCGCTTTGCAACGACCTCGACATCGGCTACCTTCTCCTGTATGCGGCCATGAGCGGCCTTTTGCCCCAAGGACGGTCTGCTTTCTCCTCGTCGCAAGCCGTCATGCCTGAATCAGCCCGCCGAATCAAGCATCGAGCGAACCCACCGGAGGCCAGCTCCAAGCGCCCGCCACCAAGCGAGGGTCGGCGCCAAGATCTTGCCGCAGCCGGTCCAGCTTTAGCAAAGAAGACGATTCAGACAAGAGGAGGAGTCGGAGAGACAGCTTGGTGGAGTAGGAGGAGAGGACGGCAGCAGAACCACAAGATCCGAGGTGGGACCTCCCGCGCCTTGCACTGTGGCAGCAGCATCGTGCAAGGATACCTCGAGTTGCTTGGGCCATGGGGGCTGAGCTCACCCAGCCTAGCCTTGCTGCCTCGCGAGGATGACCGGGCAGAGAGGCCCGTGTCCCGCCGCCACCTTCTTTCATGGACGGAGACGCTGTTCGGACAAAGCCTCGTGGAGCTCCTTCAAATTCACAGCAGCGCCACTTTAGCCAAGGAATACATATGTCAAGCCTCAATGATAAAGCAAGAAATAAAACAAGAATCAAGCACTTATCGTCATCGCCGCTGGCTCGAGCAACCTCCGCCGAACTTGAAGCCCGAGAGCCGGCTGGTGGATCAGCCTCAAGAGGCTCGGGAGCAGGAGGGCGCTCTGCAGACGCCTGAGCCCGGGCAGACTGCTGGGACCAGCCCTGCTCATGTCCTTCTTCGATCGGGCAAGCTCGCCGCCTGGCCATCGCCATCCTCGCTGCCGCCGGGCAAGAGGCGGAGAGCGTGGGGCCTGCGCCGGGAGGGCGCTCGACTCCCCGCCGGTCGCCTGAGTCGGGCCTCTCCCGCGCCTCTTCTTCCTCCTCTCCGCTGGAGTCGCCGGAGGACACGCTCACCATCGCCAGGCCTCCGTCCTCGGAACCTCCGCGAGCACAGCACGCCCCCATTGAAAGCAGGCATGGAGTCCACCACCTGCTCCCAATCATCTCGGCGAACAGGGTACATGAGCGCCCAGCCGCCACGCTTCCAACCAAAGATTGAGGACCGCGCCAGATCTTCGCGCCAGACTACGGGCCTCGTGAGGCCTCCACAGCTGAAGCGAGTAATCAAGAAGGGCCATCTCGATGCTCCAGAACTCCTCAGAGCGACGCCGGTCAGCTTCACTGCCGCCATGTTGCCCGCCACAGGTCCGCTGCTCATCTTCTCCAAGACTGGCTTCACAAGGAATCCACGAAGTTCCACGTGAGACCAATCGTCGATGGGCGGCTGCTCTGCAAGTAATCAGCCGAGGATGGATACGCCCTGACATCTACCATGACCCACTTGCTCCTGAAGCTTTCAATCCTCTTCCCGCTTCGAGATGGCATTGAGCTGCCATACGCGATAAAGCTCACAAGACGCGAGATGGGTCCGCGAGAGACCCGGAGATAGAAGTAGTGGCGCAGCAAGGCCACCGAGGGCTGCACCCGACATGAGCCTCACAATAGTAGGCTAAGATCGCTGTAAGAAGAACAGAGTTGGGGTGGAGGTGCAGAGCTTGCAGTTTGTAATGGTGGAGGATGTAAAAGAAGAACTCGTAAAGGGAGGCACCAGACCGGCAGCAATGGCGCCACAAAGAGCGGATAGAAGGTGCTTCTTGGTCCTCGAGAAGGGCGGAGCCAGCCTCGAGCACTGCTGCCCTGCAGTTGCCTTTGCGCCGCCATGATCCGCCGCGCCGCAAGGCTCTTCTCCGACACGCTCTGGGAGTCCAAGGCAGGTGAGTACCAAGCTCCGGCGGGTCTCGCGAGGCGCCATGTCTCGCTAGGGCATGCGGTCGAGGTGGATCTCGAGATTTCGGAAGGTGAAGGAAAGGCACAAGAAAGGGATCTGGCAATGACTCGAGAAGACAAAGGAGGCAAAGTTTAGACGGTGCCGCTTTTCAATTCAATTCGCTAGCTAAGGCGCCTCGCCCAATCAATCGCCATGCGGCGCCCGAGGCTGTGACAGTTAGGGCTCGCGGCGCTTCGCAGACTTGCCCTTCGCTTCTCCGCCGCCTAAGTCCGGCGCGCTTTGGGCCCGGGCTACTGCCGCTGCTCGGGAACAGGGTACCTGCATTTGCTCGCTCAAGCCCACGGCGTGGCTCAAGGGGTGGCCCAAGACGCCCATCCTCATCAAGACAAGCTCAAGACCTCGCGAGGGGCCAGATTGGGGCGGACGACAGAGGCTTCTCAGCGCGCCTCGCCAGATGGCTCACGAGGAGGCGGAGATCAAGGCGGGTACCCTCATGAGGTGCCCATGACGCAAGCCATGACGCACCGAGGGCGCCAAAGCGCGCCAGCCTGCAGCAAAGGTCCCTCATTTCTCTTGGTGCAAAGAAGGCAAGCGCAGCGAGAGCATCAAGCAAAGGCAGCCATTTCGTGCAACAAGACCAAGACCATCGTGAACGGCAGGAAGGAGGTCATCGTGGAGCCCAAGCCAAGGCCACCACCGTGAGCATTTGACAAAGCGAGGACCAACTTTAGTCGATAAGTGTACTAGATGTTCCCTTCAAATGGCCAATTGTTACGCTTCTTCCCATTAATATTTGGGAAGAGGCCCAGGCCTCCGCCATAAGTAGAGCTAGCCACCAAAGAGAGGCATCTCATCTTAGCTTGATCCAATCCGATCGAGAGCCTAGCCACAAGAACACCTCACCTCGCGAGTGTGACGCCTCGATTTAATCAGACACTAATCATGCACGCAAATGTGTACGATCAAGATTAGGGACTCACGGAAGATATCACAACACAACTCTACAAATAAAATAAGTCATACAAGCATCATAATACAAGCCAGGGCCTCGAGGCTCGAATACAAGTGCTCGATCATAGACGAGCCCGCAGAAGCAACAATATCTCGAGTACGCATATAAGTTAAACAAGATTGCCTTAAGAAGGCTAGCACAAACGGGATACAGATCGAAGAGGAGCAGCCTCCCGGGATCCTCCTAGCTACTCCTAGTCGCCGCCGCTGGCTGCACGTAGTAGTAGGCACCTCCAGTAGTAGTCGCCATCGGCGTATGCCTGCCCTGGCTCCATAGTCCGCTGCAGAATCCAGTAGAGGTAGGGGAAAAGGGGGAACAAGGCAACCGTGAGTACTCATCCAAAGTACTCGCAAGCAAGGAGCTACACTACATATGCATGGATATATTTGTAAAGGGCCATATAAGTGGATTGAATCGCGTAATGCCGTAATAAGAGGGGATAGCTAGTCTTAACGAAGACTACGCTCGGGTCACCCGCCTTGCAACAGTAGAGGAGGGCAATCAAGTCCTCCAAGTAACATCACATAGCACATCCTACCCGGCATCCCTCCTCATATCCCCGAGAGAGCGACCACCGTTGTATCCGCACTTGGAAGGGTGTGTTATATCAAGTATCCGGTTCTAGTTGTCATAAGCTCAAGGTACAACTCCAAGTCATCCTCATCAAGATCACGGCTATTCAATAGATTAACTTCGCAGGGTGCACCATCTTACCCAAGACGCTTGATCCCATTTGGCCGGAGACACTTTCCGGTCATGCCCGCCGCTGAAGATCAACATGTCGCAGCCCCACCTAGGCACAACAGAGAGGCCAACATGCCGGTTCAAACCTGCTGCAGGGGTCCGGGCCCATCGCCTCGAAAGCACACTTGCATCGCTATGCGACGCTGCCGAAGCGCACTCCAGCCTAACAGCGCTCCACCAATCCGGGCGGCGCCTGTCGTCACGACGTCAAGCGCTTCGCCGATACCACGATGCCGGATACCCATAACTACTCCCCACAGATGGTTAGTGCGATAAGCTCAGAGCCAACTCAGATCCAATACCAAGACCTCGTGCGGTTAAGCATCCGCGAACGCCGAACAGGGCAGGCCCACCTCTCCTAGGCGGTCTCAACCTGCCCTGCCGCCCGCCACAAAGATCCATCCAGAGGCCGTCTGGACAAAGGTCCTTTCAGCCCCCAACTGCGAATCACTCAAGGTGCTCCATGTTTAATTCGACTTTTAGTCACCACATGTATCATGTATAAGATATATATATACCCGTGATCACCTCCCGAGTGATCACGGCCCGATAGTATAGCACGCGCATTTGACAAGAATGTAGGGCCACAGATGAAAGTACTAGCATCCTATACTAAGCATATAGGATTGCGTGTAATGGTAACAACAAGAGTAACAAGGACAAAGGCGCATCAGATAGGTATAATCGAAAGCAAAGAATATGCTACACTACTCTAATGCAAGCAAGATAGAGAGAGTAGGCGATATCCGGTGATCAAGGGGGCTTGCCCGGTTGCTCGGGCAAGAGAGAGGGGTCACACACCGTAGTCGATCACAGGGGGCACCGGCACGCGCCTGGGTCTCACCGAAAAGTAACGAGGGGGAACATAATAAATAACAGAGCAATCAAAGCATAACATGACAAATGCGGTGCTAGAGGTGATCTAACGCAGGATAGGTGATACTGTGAAGGGGAAAACATCCGGGAAAATATCCCCTGTTTCAAGGCTTTCAGTAGGGCCGGAGGGGGAAAGTTGCAGGTCTGAGTAGGTTAGGTGTGTGGCGATTTAACGATCTGCCAGATCCGGATTCGCCTCTCGCTGCTCGGTGCAACTTTCATGTACAAAGTATTTTCATCCGAAGTTACGGATTATTTTATATTAATTTTTAAAGTTTTAATTGATTTTTTTCTAAGTTCGGATTTAATTTAATTCAAATTAAATTGTAGTTAATGCTATGGGTACACAGAAGCGCACTCTGAGTGTGCCTAAGGGCTGACAGGGGCCTTAGTTAAATGTCCAAATAACGCTTGACTCGAACTGCTGATCGGTCAAAAGGCCATGGGGCCCGCATGTCATTCATATACATGTTTTACTAAACAACATTTGATTAACTAAAACGGTTGATTAGGTTATTAAGGTGTTAATTAGGTTCACTAATTAATTAACAATTATTATTTAATTAATCTTTTACTTTTTTGTTTTACTTAAACAGGCATGGCCCTTGTTAGTGGTTAACTAGGAGGGGTTAAAAGCAATCTAACCCCCATTAGGTGGACCTGCCCAACTCGGCAGAGGCGAAATCGCAGGGCTACGCCCAAGACATACGTAGGGTCGCCGGGCGCGGCAGGCCGGACGGCTGAACGGC